>BPTQ01000005.1:135121605-135167959 GCA_019973895.1 Chrysanthemum seticuspe | reverse complement strand
AGTGATCTGCTCGATTAACCGTTGGAGTTTCAAGTGCTTTACCATTACCTCTTTCTAAGCCTCTAGTAGTTTCCTTCTTTCCTCTTCTAGTTTAGGCAACGAGATTTTCGTTTCCGCCTTAGTTCGCTACTACTACTTAGAACAAGGCCATCACTTCTACTCCTCATACGGTACCGGCAATCTCTAAAGTTCTTCAAGAAATCTTCTTCTCCTTTCAAACATTCTGTTGGAGCTCTTCTTTTCTTCGGTAAGGCTTTTCTAGCCCTACTATTCTTCTCATTTCCACTTTCTTTCACAAAATCTACACCACTACGTTTAGTAGAGTATCCTCTTACAGGGTTCGGTGGATTTTCGTTTTGAGTTGCTCGAAAACATTCACCACGAACCTCACTATCACTTCTACTACTTCTTAGTTCGTTCCTTCTCTAGCGAGATTACCGTGTACTCAGTTTACTCCATGAAAGGCTTAGAAGAATAAGAAGATATCTACTACTGTGGAACGTTTTTGTTATATTAGTTAACACACTCGATTCAGATTTTTAGTATTGATTTTTATTTAAAGATTTTTGGTTTTTCCTCAAAAACCTTTTACTCCATATACTCAATTTTCTTTTTCGTTTTGCTGAACTTTTTCCTTTTCGTTTACTGCTACTAACATTTAGTACAGTTCTCGAATTAGAACTTTATCTTTTTGATTTTGAGTGTGTTCTTCAAGATTATCTTTTATTAAGATTCAAATTTTCCAAATTGTTTTTGTAGCGAGAACGGCTACTTTATCAATTTTAGGTATTTTGTGGTCCTCTGTACTTACCCGATCCAAAATTACTTCATAATTAAGGTTTCTCAGTTTTGTTTTGCCGGCTTTTCCTGCTTGTACTCTTGACATGATTTACAATCATCGTCATTTGCTTTTCCTTTTTCAAGTCGTTTTGCTTTTTCTTTTAACTCATATACCTCATTTTCCAAAAACTCCTTTTTGGTTTTTAGAAATTTATTTTTAGTTATGATTTTTAGACTTAGCTCACACAATTGATTATATTGTTTTTGCAAGGTGTCATCATCTATAGAAGAATAAGAAGATTCGGAAAGTACCTCATTTGACTCATGTGCCATTAGAGCGATCTCTTCCTTGCTTGATTCTTCATCATCTTCACTATCACTCCAAGCACCACTTACAAAAGCTCGTTGAGTTTTGCTTTTAGGTGGCTTGGGACATTCTCCTATGAGATGATTTGCATCACCACATCTAAAACACTTTCTTTCACCTTTACTCTTCTTATCATCCCGATCTTTTCGGAATGGCTTCTTTTCTTCTCGAGGTTGTCTTACAAACTTTCCTCTTCTTCTAAAGAACTTCTTGAAATCTCTAACGGCCATGGCATACTCCTCATCTTCACTACCGGAACAAGATTCATCATCATCGCTTGATTCCGCCTTTGCTTTTAGAGCAACGGATTTGATCTTCTCCTTTCTTCCTTTGATGATCTCCGAATCTTTCTCCATTACCATTTCGTGAACTTTGAGGTTGCCAATTAGCTCGTCTAGTGACATTATTGAGAGATCTTTTGATTCTTCAATAGCAGTTACTTTAGCTCTCCATTTGGGATGGAGTGCTCTAAGAAATTTCCTGACAAAGTTCTTACTACGAAAAGAATCATCAAGTGCTTTAAGTGATGTAATGATAGTGTTAAAACGAGCAAAGCCACAATCAATGGTTTCATCTTCAGGGATAACAAATTGTTCATATTGTTGAACAAGAAGATCAATTTTGTTATCCTTGACTTGTGAATTACCTTGATGTGTAACAATTAAAGATTCCCAAATATCTTTGGCGGTTTCACACATAAAAATTCTTTCATATTCTTTTCTAGGTAAAGCATTATAAAGCATCATTTTAGCTTCATTATTTTTAGCAACTAATTTCTTTTGTTCATCAACGGAAATATCCTTTGTTGTAGAACTAAAATCTCCTTTAACAATAATAAACCAAAGATCTATATCTTTTGATTTTACATATGTTTCAAAACGGTTTTTCCAATAGATAAATCCATTGGTTTCAAAGAGTGGTGGTCTTTGCATAGATTGCCCTTCTTTAAAGTTTTCAGAATCCATGGATCGTTTCAAGTTTATAAAATACAAGTTATTTTAGAAATTCTTGAGCAACGAGGCTCTGGTACCAATTGTAGAAAACTAGAAGGGGTGTTGAATAGTTTACCAATTAAAAACTTTGTTTTGAAACTTATTGAAAGATCAATTGATATTGATCTTGAGTATGTTAATGAAATGTGCAAGCAATATGTAATAAGTAAATAAGGAAAGAGATGATCAAACCACAACAAGTTGTTTATAGTGGTTCGGCCTACAAGGACTCTTTTTCCTTGCCCTACTCCACTCCCCGAGTCTCACACTCGAGAGTTTAACTTCACTAGTCAACAAGCTCCTTTCACCGGCGGAGAAAACCTTTACACTTCGCTTACACTATTTCCGACACTAAGCTAGATGTCGAGTTCTTTCCAAGGGTACAACTACTCCCACACACAATGTATTTTGAGGACTAAAATACTAACCACTCACACTCACAAGATTATGATGGTTTGATACAACAATGAAGTATGGATCAACACTAGATCATACAACACTAAACAAACAAGACTTCCAACTTCTCGTTGAAGCTTGAATATGACTTGATCTTCTTTGCTACAAAAGAGATCACTAATATGATATGAAACTGAGTTAGAAAGGTTAGAGAGAAGATATGTATGAAAGTATGTTGGAAAGGGATGAAAAACTACTTGGCTTGGCATTGCTATTTATAGCCAAAATGGACAGGAGCGTCCACGGACGGCGGACCCCTTAAAAGGGTTCCGCCCGTGTACCATTTTGGTACCGCCGGGTCTGACAGCCAAGATATCAAATCTTGCCAAAGTCAAATCTATCTAAGTGAGATTGTGCAAGATATGAAGAGTACAAATCTTCACAAAATATCTAATGAAATATTCCAATGATTTCCATGATGTAATACATGATGTCAAATGTTGTATTACTATTTTTAGAAATATGCAAATGCTTAAGTAGTGTTTGGTTTTAAGAACCTAACACATTCTAAAACTACTATCATACATAATGATTAGAGTCATATCAAGATGTCACTAATCACAAATGTAAATGCTTGAATGATGAATATATTGTTTGAGAAAGCTTGTTTTAATATCTAATAAACTTGACAAGCTTTAAGCTTTTATAAATTAAATTTACTTTTGTCGTTAACAAAACTTAGGCAAAGATCAAAAATATAAATAACGTTTAATGACGATATTTGTATTAACAAAAAGTATGACCTTGATGCGATGTATGGGATTCACCATTGGCCTGAACGCCGAAGAATCTTCTACAAAAGCTGCCAGGTTCAAAAGTCTACACATGAAGTGCATAGTGATAAAGGGATCGTTGCTGTTAAGCATGTAACTCTCTCGTCTAAATGGGACTACACATTTCTCAAGAAAATCGTGGTCAAAAGACAAGACGAAGAGGACTATGTTTTCTGTTAAGCGGACTTTCAGAATTTGTCTCTCAACGACATTGAAGATCTATATTTTGCCAAGGTACAGGGAAGAATGAGACAATTGTCGACAGAAATCCAACATGAATACATCAAGTCCTTGCTCATCTTCATCAGAAGCATAGTGATCCAGGAACGTGTAGAAGACTTGCAACTTGCCGTGGAATCATATCAGACACGTGTTAACCTTACAAAACCACAGCTTGACCTTCCCGACATAAACCACCTTCCTCAGTACACCCTAATCAGCAGACCATTTGGAGTAGTCTACCGTAGTGAACTACACCGAAATTGCTTAATGGCGTGTAACGAGCTTCATAAGTTTGGGGATCGTACACTCAAGAAAGTCAGGGATGGGTTAGCTTATCGGTTAAAGGCGATACAACAAAGCATTGGGTCACCAAAGAGATGGAATTCTAAAGAGAGATGGGATGTGAAGAGGATCATCACGCGGATCGATGAAAGGTTGTTCAGAAGGGATCAATTCAGAACTTTGGAGAGTTTCGTAGGTGGTCATCCTAGCATATCTCTCACATGCTATCAACGTCCCGAACGCATTCCTGGAGTTATTGCTGGCCTTCCAGATTCTCCTGGTAACCCTTGATTTGGTTCATTATCTTAACATTTGGATGTGTGATTTTTAATGACAATGGCTTGTGCACACATAACAGTGTACAACCCGTACATGTCATGAAAGGACCCTGTGGTACGCTTCAGTGCCACAATCCTATAAAAGGAGCGAAAGCTTTTTACTTTTGAGTAAAACTTTCATTTTTCAAAGTTTTGCTCAAAAGGACAAGTACTTCCCCTTACGATTTTCAAAACCTCAAAAGCTTATATCACTTGTTGCAGGGGAGTATTTGCTTACTAACTTTGTTCACAAAATTGTTCTTTGTGACAATATTCCCACAAAACTCGAAATGGTCATATACGATATCAAAATTTCGTAAAAACTAACATTTATTTGCCATTTTTGAGGGGGAGAAAAATTATGTGATAAGAAATATGTTGTGAATTGCTATTTGAATCCTCGTGTGAAAAGACTTCAACCCATGAATTAACGGGATCTGAACAGTCATACATTGAAAAGATTTGTCTTCCAAGACTTATCCAAGTAAATTGTACCTATTCGAGAAGCTCTTGATAGACATGAACTTTGACGGGTTTGACAACCTTTCGAGGTTTGTCCACACCTTCAAGGTAGTTATTAGAGCTAGTTGTCACCTAAAAGCTGACAATGTAACTCTTTAACTATGCAACTTAACCGTGTCTCGTGGGAGATTGTCTATCTTGAGTCGATCAATTCAAAAAGTGCGCGCTCTTCTCTCACCATGCAGATTTCTGTAAAAATACTTAAGCACGTGTGGAGGGGGGAGTATTTATGCAAAGTCTCAAACTCTCAATAGTGGTATTAAATGTTTTACTCATAACCACGTTGAGAGATTTTTCATAAAAATGGTTTTATGGCAACATAGGTTAGTCATGGAGTTATAAGGTGACTAAGGTTAGGAATAACAGTCCTATGATCCGCCAGAGCCGAAGAGATCTACCCAAGGACACCACCAACAGTTAGAATTAGAAGTCCTTAGGTATGATTATAAAAAGGAGAAAATGAGAATCGGAGAAAGAAGGAGTTGAAGAATTAAAAATAAATGTAAAGAAAAGGGTGAAAAGAAATAGCCCTCCAAATTATTCAACTTAGGGCAGACACCGGGTTCAATTCATATGCTACTGGTTATCACGTGATGACGCCGGTATTGAAGATTAAAGTCGTCATGGACCCAGTGGCGCATGCACTAAACCTTCTTAGCCACTCAAGTTTCTCTCAACAGAAGCTTGTTTCATTCTCACAGGGAAACCTACGTAAACTATCGGCTTTGTCTTAGAGATTGCTGGTATTGAAGAAGGAGACCCTCTCCCTAGTCTCCTCTCAGGAAAACCAAAGTGCACTATTGAGTCTAGAGCCACGAGATTCATCAAAAGATCTCTTAGGTACACTTGACAATTCATCGCTTGTCGTTCAACAATAAGAACACAAGTGATATATTATCGTTTCCTTCACAGATCTTAGCAATCTGTTGAGAACATTTATGAGAGGTTCACAATTTTGATCCTCAGTGATTGAATGGAAACTCCTGCCAGGGTCAACATCAAACAGCCCTGACAGCAGGTCACTTCGATAACTCCCCATGGATTACGCTTAGTGTGTCTCAAACGGTCTACAGTCATAGGGTGATGCTTCGGTATACCTCAACGACTCATCTGAACTGTAGATGTACTTCGGTACATCGCGTTATCTCACTTGTGGGACTCCAGTTCAGGAACAGCCTTTGTGAGGATTAGAGTTGTGTTTTCACACTATGCTGTTAACACTCTCGAAGTTCAAACTTGTAAGCGCTGGATTATTTCTAACCCATGTTTTATGTTTTCTTCTTATGGATGCTTGCGGGTGGAAAAGATCGTGCAGATTCTCCACATGTTCAGACCTACAACATCACTAATTAAAGTTCTCTCAAAAGACAACACAAATTCAAAATGATTCTTCGTCAAAGTCAAAGAATCTACAAAGTTTAAAGACTAAGAGAACTACATCAGTACTGAAATCCAACATTAAAGAGCGTATGAGCATGTTAGAGAAAGACGTGGAGACACTGGAGCAACGAAGGTGACCTGATGCAGACAACCACAACATACTATCACTATCATCACAAAGAACAAAGAAAATGATGACGTCAAAACAAAATACTTCAAAGGAAACAATTTCTCTATATTGGGGAGATTGTTCGAATCAAGGCACTTCTTCTCACAAGAAAGAAGAATGTCAGAAGACGTCAAAGCTACTATTACATCAGCACCTACAACGTTTATCACTCTATCATTCATCACCAACACTTAGGGGGAGATTGTTGGAATCACTCCTAAACTAGATTACAAGTGTTAGTGATTAATATGTAATAGTTAGCTTAATTATGGCTTTTATGTTAGTTATCATGCCAAGGCTTATGTAGAAAGCCCATGAGCCTTGGCCAGAGCCCATAAGAAGGGAAGGATGCTAGTAGTGTTGCCCTAGCTCTTTGCCCTATAAATAATCCTTGTAAACCCTCACTTGAGGGTTGGTTGTTCATTTCATATCAAACATTACGCATAACTCTTCTTATATCATACGTGTTTGTGTGTGTATTGTTCAACCGATCACCATATCTTTCTTTCTTACATATTGAGGCTTGTGTTACAAACTTAGTGACCTAACAGGGTGTTTGGATTTGCATTTGTATTTTGGAATTAGATGTCAAAATATCTAAAGCATTTGCATTTTGAACACATGTAACCTTATAATATTGCTGGTTATGGTTTGAACATATGTTCCATGCATCAGATGTTATTTACCAATGTGTTTGATTTTGCTGATAGAAATGGGTGATTGTTTTTGCTGATTATATCATTACATTTAGCATTTTAACTTTGACTTTAGAAAGGTCAACATGAACCTAAAAGTGATGATCATACAACTATTGTGCCTGAAAAAACAAGTATCCAAACACCACATATTCAAGTTAACTAAGGTATAATTGCAATTTCAATAAAAAAATATTGCCATGCAATTTAACATTGAAACCTCACCTTAGATAGCCTTGTTGCAAAAAGGGCAAGTACGCAGTTGGTAATCTTTTCACTGCTTTTAAAAGGTCTCGTAACACCACTAGCCACAAGACCACCAACACTACCAGCCCTGTTTTCAACACCACCCTCTTTAAACGGAACAACAACACAAGCAAAACCTACATATTCAACCATTACAGCCTTCCCCTTCCCATCAAAACCTCGCTTATAATTTGTTACAATAGCCTTGCCCTTTTTCTTTTTCAAAACATCCTCTTCCTCAACCAACTTTCCTTTTCCCTTATTTTTCTCCCCTTTGTTATGAAAAACACTTTCACCCTCTCTGATAACTACACCACCTTTCCCTGTTTGTATTTTGCTTACACTCTCTTGCATTTTGTTCATATCAATCCCCTTCCATTTACGTCTAGTTCTAAAAGGTGTTAGACTTGTCATTCGAAAATTAGCATCTTGTCCTACCCAACCCTCAACCTCTAAACCTATGTTTTTTTTAAGTAAAATTGTGCTAACTTTTAGGGCTTTTGAGCAACAAAGATGTCAACTGAATCATGTGTTTCAGCTAACTCATACAGCTTATGAGCATCATAATCCTTATTAATCAATTGCAAATCATTTTTTAGGGATTGCTTAGGATCAGAGAAAAACAATGCCCATTTTTGTTCCATAATCTTTGATATACATTATCAAGGCTTGAACGAAAGATATCCCTATCACAGCTAAAAGCACTAACATAGTAACTGATCTTCCTTCATACATGAGTGGGCCATATTCAAATAACCCATTTGTGTAAATTCTGAACAACACTTCACCTTCTTCTTCTTCCTGGATGTCCTTAAAAGTTGTCACAAATATGCTCCTGTCCATTTTGCAAATGAGGTGGACTATGAGTTGGTGTATGTTTGACTGATTGTGTATACGAATGAGGTTGGTTTTGTGTTAATCGGGTCTTCTTATTGGGGTTTAGGTGGTCGTGTTATGGGTGGGTTTATTGGGTCACGCAAAAAATAAAATTAAACGTGTTAGGGAAGATTTATAATATAGTTGGTCCCTAAATTTGACTATCATTCCGTTTTTATACTTAAATTTCTCGCATTTTAATAAGTTCACTCTTTATGATTGTCTCATTTTCTCTTTTGGTCCCTGAATTTGTAAGGACATCTTTATCTTTGCTATTTAAGGGTTCATACCCCAAATCATTTTCATACCCACAAACATACATTTATCCTAAAAACCTTCTACACACACCCAAGAAAAATCGCCCGTTTCTAACGTCTTGAAGAACTTGCCTTCGTCGCAAATTCTCCCTACTTCTTTGACTCAATGATAGTTTACTACCAAAGAGAAAACGACAAGGATATAAAGTTTGCCACCGGTATCCATAAGTTATTTATTGATTTGATTAAGGTTACAAACGAAACTCAAGAGTTTATAACTGAACTTGAAGGCTATCGTCTAATGGTTATGTCGTACAAGGTTATGGAGCATCTTCATGAGGTTCAAAGGCGTGATGTGATCAAGTTGTTGGAACTTCAGATGTTTCATAAGGATTTAAAAGGTACACTTTTGAGGGGTCATTTAAGCCCTAAATCGCCCACTTTTATATATGTTACTGCTTAATTTCGTTCTTTTTTACTTTTTAGGTCTCATGAAGGCAAAATGCTGGAATGATGCTTGTTTGGACGAAAAGCCGTGAATATGTGAAGAAAATGGTTAAAGTCAAGATCACGACACTCAAGTTGCTGGAAGTGCACCCGACGGCATCACAGACAAAGGGCGACGTCGTCCTTCTGTTTGCAACGGCTCGAGAGTGAAATTGCTATTTTGTACCTGACGGCGTCAGGCTTTAAAGAGTAGGGCGTCACGAAGATTACTCACCACAGACGGCCTAGATCCAGATTCAGACGGTGTCAGAAGTTGAAGCTGACGGCGTCACAACCACAACGTGACGCCGTCCCAAAGTTGACTTGGCCAAGACGAAACCCTAATGGCGGCGATCTGACGGCGTCACAATTAAAAGGTGACGCCGTCGCAGTTGTAACTCTATATATAGAATTCAAAATTTCAGACTTTTAGGGAGGTAGAATTGCGGAGTAAAAACCTAAAACGATATTGGTTTGTCTTGGGCAGTATCTTAGGGTTTTCATACCCTATTTTACATCAAGATAAGTTATTTACTTCATTGATTTCATTATGTCTTCGATTGTATGTGTGTATGCTTGCATGTTTACCATGTCCGGCTAATTTACTTGTGTGTTTGCTTAGATCTATGAAACCTAGTTATTGAATATTGATTGGTTGTCTCTTATCTTAATTGTAATTAGCTTAGGATTGCAATAGGCCATCGTTGTGTTTTTAATGCTTGAGTAATCTTTGTGAATCTTAGTTTATGATCACCTAGAGTAATTGTATGCTAAAAATCCAAAGATAACCTTAAAGTTAGTTTATGAATCATAGAGATTTTGTAGGCGATAACCTTAAGGTATCCTCAAAGAGTTAGGGAGAAAAGCATACCCTATGACCTTAGAAGACATAACGCGTTAAGAATAAGGACGTGACAATTCAACCATCAATAAAAGATAACTAGGGAGTAATAGTATCTAGGTAGACACATTTTTAATCATCATACGAGCACACATCAATATACATAGACTACCTCTTAGCTTAGTTAATTAGATTAGATAATAGTAGAGTAATCGGTAGAAGTACCACCCCCCAAATCTAAACCCCGAGATTGTACTTTCAATTTTCTAAAAAATATAAAAAAAGATAAAAAATAATCTTCCTGAACCCCAACCTTAGCGTAGTAATTTCTCACTAGATTTCCTATTCCCCTAGAGAACGATATCAATCCCGAGGCTTACCCTAATACTACATTACAACGATTAAGTTCACTGCCTAGGTGGTTGAAAAACTTTCTCGAAGAAAAGGAAGTTTCCTTTGACCCAGAACGCGCGTTGTACGCGTATCAAGTTTTTGGGGCCGCTGCCGGAGAATAGAATAGCTAGTTAGATTTCCACCTCGTTTAGGTTCCCTTGCTTGATTCCTATCAAGTAAGATTTTTTCTAATTTTTAGCTTCCTCATAGTCTATCCCCCTTCTTCGTAAATTTGTTCGTAATCCCATCACTTTTCATCATGGAAGGTGATAACCCACCAAACAACAATCTACCATCAAAAAAATACCCACCTCTTGATCCAAATTTTGCCAACCAACTTCGAGCTCGTATTGTTAGTGAAATTAGAGAGCTTAAGAAATTGAATAGGATAATTGAAAGTGCACTTGAGGAAGCCCTTAAGGAATCCACTAGTACTTTAGATAGTGATTCGACGTCAAGTGATTCGGAGGATGAATTAGAAGAAGGAGATTATAAGGTGTTAGAAATTATGGAGGGTAGTAAGGAGGAGGAGGAACTTAGGGAGTATTTCGATTCATACCCTAACGGGAAGGAAACCGCCTATCACTATAACGTAGTTAACTTCCCGCGACCACCTTTCAAGCCTCGCATAAAAAGTGGTGACCCTAAAAACATTAAGATACCATGCATGATTGGGTACTCATATAGGGATCACACTTACATAGACTATACGGTACCAATGAACATAATGTCTAGGCTTTATTACAATTGGATCATGAGCGAAAAATTAGAACCTATGAGGGACCCCTTTTACCCTAGGAAAGTGAGTAACTACATTGGGAGAGTTAAAGGATTGCATGTCTTCGTAGGTAACTTCACATATAGGTGTGATTTCATGATCTTGGAAAATGTTAAGGGCATCATTGATGGGTTTTTAGGAGATGTGATACTTGGGAGACCATTTATTGAGGAATCTAAGATGGTTTATGATCAAGAGGAGGGAATAGCCAAGTTCTCAAATGGGACCGAGTGTGTTAAATATATAATGCCCTACAAAAATAAGAAGTTTGAGGGTATTGATGATCTAGATGTAGACAACATTCCGGCCTTTGAAGTAGATTAGGAGAACAAGGTTTACTACACTGCTTGTCTAGAGTTAGGCCCTGAATATATTCATGATGAGAGAAGAGTTAAGGAAATCGAATGGGCCTCTAAAATAAAGTGAACGTAGGGGCACTACTTCGAGTCTAGCTACAAGACTCATAAATAAAGAAAAGCGCTTCGTGCGAGGAAACTCATGCTTAATTGTTTTCATATTTGTGTGTCATATATCTTTTCATTGATTGTTTATTCTCATGTTTGAATTTGTGAAAATGCTTTATTTTGTCTTTAACCTCGTCTTAATTACATATAAAGGTATTTTACAAAAAGGATAAGTGTAGGGAAGATTACACATATTTTCAAAAGAACGTGAACATGAGAATTACAATTTTTGAAAAAGATATATATGTGTGTTTGTTAGAGTCAAATGCTTGTATCGAGTCATAATGGATGTTTTGCAGGAATTTTTCCAGATTTTAAAGGTGTAATTTTTCCAGAAAAATGCAGCAGACCAGTTTCTGTCTGGATAACCTGACGGCTTCAGGATTGCAACCTGACGGCGTCAGGAGGAGCAGAAACAACTTATTTAACTTTCTCTCGTTATATGTGCTACTTATAAATTTTTGGAATTTCTCAGGTCTTAATTTTCCAGAAAACCTGTAGACATCCATTCCACAAGCATTATATCCTAGTTTAGTTGAGTCATATATAGTTTTACCGCCGATTTTATGCGAAGGTTTCGTCTGTTTTCTTAAGTATGCAGGTTTTATTTATCAAGATGAAGAAACATAAGATTGGAGGAGCTTTTCACGCATATATTCTTCTTGAAGTAGAATTTAACCACTACTTTACACGGATCCTACCGAGCTAATCAGGGGAGTATTAGTTTCTTTCTCTTTTAATTACCTTCTGTTATCAGAAGTTTGATACTTTCGAGGAACATTGGGGACAATGTTCAGTTTAAGTGTACGGATGGAGAATAAAATGGGAACTTTGAAACTATGCTTATCCTTGATCATTTGTCTTGTCCTATTTCATTTGTGTAATAAACCACGAGAAATATCGGTTAGGGTAATTTTGGCACCAAATTTAAAAAATTTCATGACATGTAGGAGTGGGCCATAAGCTTCTCATGGATAGGAAGTTATATGACTAGCACAAAAACCTTTACCACTCAAATTCCACCCCAAAAATGTGAGGTTCGCCCCTAGAGTTGTAGGAATTAAAGCATTCATCTTTAATGCTTCGAGAGTGTACCGGTAGTATAATAGATTCTAGAACTTGTTTTGTGATGCATCCCGAGATCGCTAGTGAGACCACACTTGTGTAGTTAGGAATAACTAAATGATAAGAGGCATTATGATAACCCTTGTTTGATACCCGTATTATAATTACTTCTTCCACATCGGTTGAGTAATTCCCCCACACCCTTGCGTTGTACTCATCTTTAGTACACGATACCCCTAGTTAACCCCCTTAGAGCCTCTCCTTTTCGCGGTTCTCGTGATGTTTCGGTTTTCCGGAATATCAATGAAGAGCATTGTTTACAATCTACTCCAAAATGTAAACCCAAATCGCCTTAGCCTACCTTGTATGCACTCACTTTTAGTGCATTATTGTTATCATACTAAACCCTTAGTTCGATTATATAGTTACTTGCATAAGTTGCTAAGTCGAGTCATATCCTTTGTATACAATTTTGGGACTATTGGGACTCATGGGTAAATTTAAATTTTATGGAGTGACGGGAAAGAATGTTAAATTCAAATTCCCTTTATTTACGCAATAATGTACTCCAAGTGTTTTGATCTTTTCAATTCGGGTCAAATTAGTGTTAGAGTAATAAAAACTCAAGTGTAGGGATGTGCCTATAAATCCCTAATATTTTGATGTTATTGTAGAGGATGGTAGAGTAAAAGTGTATGAAAAAAAATATATTGAAAAAAACATACGGGCTACCATCCTATATCTATCTTTATATTTATGTTTGTTTGTTTTAAAGTTATCTAGAGTTTAGAGTGTCGAGTCTTATCTTAGCAACGCCATTCTTCTCATGCTTGTAACATAAAGATTTTTGACTTGCCACCACTAAATCTCGCCTATCCAACCAAACCCTTTGTTTTCCCTACCGTAAGCCTAACGTTACAACCCTTTAAAAGACCTCTTAGATAGTTTTTCTTAGGTGCTTACGCCAAAGCGGTGGAGGTTTGATCTAGTCTCAAGCCTATGGTAATCTATGCACTAGGACCGGTTAATGAGTGTTTATCTTCCATTTCCAATTTGATATATTTCACATACACCCGAGAGATGAGAGTATCCAAACACCACTTGTGAGGTGCTAGTATGTAATTTCCGTGCTTGTTATGACTTTTGCAGGGCTTATACTTGTTGTGAATTGTTCTAAACTAATGCTTCATGCCCCCTAACTTATGAATTGATTGGCCAAAAGCACAAATGCTTGAGGACGATCAAATACCAAGTGTAGGGATATTTGATAAGGATTTAAAAGGTATACTTTTGAGGGGTCATTTAAGCCCTTAATCACCCACTTTTATATCCGTTACTGCTTAATTTCGTTCCTTTTCACTTTTTAAGTCTCTTGAAGGCAAAATGCTAGAATGATGCTTATTTGGACGAAAAGGCGTGAATATGTGAAGAAAATGGCTAAAGTCAAGATCAAGACACTCAAGCTGCTGGAAGTGCACCCGACGGTGTCACAGACAAATGGCGACGCCGTCCCTCTATTTGCGAAGGTTCAAGAGTGAAATTGCTATTTTGTACCTGACGGCGTCAGGCTTTAAAGAGTAAGGCGTCACGAAGATTTCTCACCCTAGACGGCCTAGATCCAGATTCAGACGGCATCAGAAGTTGAAGCTGACGGCGTCACAACCACAACGTGACGCCGTCCCAAAGTTGACTTGGCCAAGACGAAACCCTAATGGCGGCGATCTGACGGCGTCACAATTAAAAGGTGACGCAATCGCAGTTGTAACTCTAGATATAGAATTCAAATTTTCAGACTTTTAGGGAGGTAGAATTGTGGAGTAAAAACCTAAAACGATTTTGGTTTGTCTTGGGCAGTATCTTAGGGTTTTCATACCCTATTTTACATCAAGATTAGTTATTTACTTCATTGATTTCTTTATGTCTTCGATTGTATGTGTGTATGCTTGTATGTTTACCATGTCCAGCTAATTTGCTTGTGTGTTTGCTTAGATCTATGAAACCTAGTTATTGAATATTGATTGGTTGTCTCTTATCTTAATTGTAATTGGCTTAGGATTGCAAGAGGCCATCGTTGTGTTTTTAATGCTTGAGTAATCTTTGTGAATCTTAGTTTATGATCACCTAGAGTAATTGTATGATAAAAATCCAAAGATAACCTTAGAGTTAATTTATGAATCCTAGAGATTTTGTAGGCGATAACCTTAAGGTAACCTCAAAGAGTTAGGGAGAAAAGCATACCCTACGACCTTAGAAGACACCACACGTTAAGAATAAGGACGTGACAATTCAACCATCAATAAAAGATAACTAGGGAGTAATAGTATCTAGGTAGACACATTTTTAATCATCATACGAGCACACAACAATAGACATAGACTACCCCTTAGCTTAGTTAATTAGATTAGATAATGGTAGAGTAATCGGTATAAGTACCACCCCCCAAATCCAAACCCCGAGATCGTACTTTCAATTTTCTAAAAATATAAAAAAAGATAAAAAAATAATTTTCCTCAACCCCAACCTTAGCGTAGTAATTTCTCACTAGCATTCCTATTCCCCTAGAGAATGATATCAATCCCGAGGCTTACCCTAACAGTACACTACAACGATTAGGTTCACTGCCTAGGTGGTTGAAAAACTTGCTCGAAGACAAAGAAGTTTCCTTTGACCCCGAACGCGCATTGTACGCGTATCAATGTTGATAAAAGAAACTTATTATCAGGTGTTTGACATGAATAATTTCCTCGATGTTCTTAGAACTATGTGATTTGGTTGTCTTTTTGGGGGTTTTGATGGTGTATTTTGGGAATGATATGTATTTATGTACAGTATTATTATGGAATTAATGCATTTATGTTAGTATTGTCTTGTGATTTTGTCTTTTGTTTTTTTCCTTTTTGATTGTTTTGTGATTCTAATCATTGTTGTTAGATGTTTAGTCCCTACAGAAACAATGTATTTATATCTGGATAAGGATTCCTATATTTAGCCTTCACATACTCTATCATATCATCCGTGACTGCTATCATACTAAGGTTCTTGTCTGTCATTGTTAAAGTTTTTTTTGTACAAATGGGTAGGTTCGTGAGGGTTGTGTGTAGAGGTGTCAATAATCCCGACCCGAAACGGACCCGAATAAGGATAATCGGGTCGGGTTATTCGGGTCAAAAATCTAACTCGGGTTATTCGGGTCAACCCGATTAACCCGAGTTTGAACTAGGGTCGGGTATCGGGTTCAAAATACTTTGTTATTCGGGTTCGGGTCAACCCGGCTAACCTCGAGTTTGGATTTTTTTTCTTTAACTTTACTCGTTTTAACTATACAGCAGGTATTTGACAGGTTTTATTTTGTATTTGACGTATACATATTTCTATAATAGTCCATTAGTTTTATGCTACAATTTGCCCTCAATTCAAAATCTAAGCATTCATGCTTCAATATGTTATTTATTCATATTACTCGCAAATCTATATTTCTCATTTGGCTGTTAAGTAATTGCATACTTTATTATGTTAATATAGTGTTCAATGTCTATTGTGAACAAACTGGGTACGCTGGTCTTATTCTTTTGCATTTTTTCCATAGACCCTCGTGATTGTTTTCTTGTTGCAAAATTGTTAAATGTAGGAAAAGAAGCACCGTTTGTATGTCATCATCGCGACTACATTATGGATTACTTGGCGGTATCGTAACAACGTCACTTTGAACTCTCAATCCTTGAGGAAAAGTGTCATTTTTGATAGTATTCGTATGTTTTTTTTTTTTTTTTTTTTTTTTTTTTTTTTTTTTTTGCTTAAGCATAGAGGCCGTATGTTTTGTAATTAGTCTCATTGGCTAAAGTTTCCTTTGTAATGCTAGCTCCTTGCTAGTTTTTATTAATATGCATCCGTTCAAAAAAAAGTTGGTATATGGGTATCATTGTTTACATGTTGTGGTTTGTATATGCTTGTATCAACGGTTGTCGTTGGCTTGGTTCATATGCAACAAACATATTATGTGACCCGAACTCGACCCCGACCTGACCCGACCCGATTTGACCCGACTAACCCGCCCGACCTCAAATAGGGTCGGGTACGGGTATATTAATTTTAGCATTGACCCAACTTGGACCCGACCCGTTTGACCCGAACCGACCAACCCGACCCGATTAACACCCCTAGCTGTGTGTAGGACTGAGGAGGGTCTGAGAATGTGTGTGATAGATGATCGGATTTTTGTTAAGTCTTAATTCTTTATGTGAGTTGTTAGGTGAAGAGGGAGGAAAATAATAAAGATTATAGGGTATACGAATTGTGTTTGTTGGGTTGGGTTGGGTTAGATTTAGGTAAAAATGTGATTTGTCTATTATGCCTTTGAAAATATAACGTAAAATGGACATTGACAGAGGGAAAATGGGTCAAGGGACCTCACTGACACAAAAAACATACTGTTTAGACTCCAGGCGACGCAACAGCCAAGATTTATCTCAGCATAATGTTTTTGCCAAGTTTAAGGACCAATGGTGTATTTTACTCTTTATCTAGTTTAAATTCTATGTTAACACACAATATATAGAAAAAGTAGTTACAATATCATATATTAATATTTTGCTCATTGTAGTCGTATCGATTAGAGGCTTATAAACATATATTCCGTAGTTTTTATAAATTAGTTTTATCTTTTTATTTAAATATCAAAGGTTTAATAAATATATAAAAGTTTTATTAAAATGAATAGTATCGGTGATATAAATAGTATTTTTTATATTTAGTGCTTTACTATTTATTGAATTAAAGTTGTGCTAAATATAATGCTAAGAGCACTCCCAATGGTAACGCCATAACGGCGTTAAACCATCAATAACGGCGTTATGGCCGTTATACCCATTGGAAGCTCGGCGTTAACACGGAGAATGGAGCCCGGCGTTGCTTTGGCAACGCGCGTTAAGGGGAGGAGAAAAAAAAAAAAAAAAAAAAAAAATTGAAAAACTTACACAATTAGTCCCTCAACGTCTAGAAATTCAAAAAAATTTACAAAAAACCCCCTTAACGGCTAGTTTTTTTAAAAAAAAAAAAAAAAAAAAACAAAAACATTTTTTTACCACTATAAATACCCAACCAAAACTCTATTGAGGCAACGAAGATGGGTTGAAAGATGTGATACGCACAGTCGTAAGGCAAAAGAAATACACGACCGACAAACGCATACCCAACTCCAACAGGACCTTATGGAGCATGTTTGGCAGAAGAATCTTGAACGACATGGACAACAACAAGAGAGCGACGACGATGAATAAGTATTTGCTATGTTTTTTTTTTAATTGCAGTGTGAGTGTGTGTGTGTGTGTTTTTTTTTATCTCGTTGTATTTTTTATTTTTTTTTTTATTTCGTTGTATTTTTTTTTAGTCTCGTATTGTAATATGTTTTAAGTTTTAATGAAATGTTTGTTTTAGTTTAAAAAATGAAGTGTATGATTTAGTTTAGGGGTTGAAATTGAAAATATGAAATATTAGTGGTGTTATGGTGTTATTGGGATGTTATTGTTGTGGGTGTTTTTTGGGGATGTTAATGTTAAATGTTAAAGCTGATGTGGCGCTGACGTGGACGGTGTTATTGGTGTTATGGTGTTATTGTTGGGAGTGCTCTAATATTAGAGAAGTATTTTGTATTTTCTAACACTAAATTAGTGCAATTACTAAATTAGTGTAATGATAACATTTGAGATGCTCTAAAAAAATAAATAAATATATCGTAAATTCTTATTTGCTCGTTCTGGGCCTATAGCATATGGTTGGGACCCCGACATGTTACTCCAACATGTATGTTGACATGACATTCCTAATTGGTTTCTTCACATTTTTCTCGTCATTGGTTTGTGAAAATTCACACATAAAACTATAAAAGATATACGAGTGCTAAAGCTATGCATAACTATGATCATTTTCGACATTTTATATTAGATTTCTCTCTCCAGCGACCTTCTGATGATCAAATTGACATAACTGCGACCGAGCTATTTTCTATTTATTTATTTATTTATTTATTTTAAATTCAATTTTTTTACTTATAAATACCCCTTCATCATTCACTTATCTACAAACCAACTCATTCACACATATTTAAACACAAGAAAAAATGTCTCTACTAAACACTCCCGTCAATTCTGAAGAAACAGTGAACAACCACAATGGTGTGATCGGTCTCGACCGATCGGTCGACCGAGTGAGGATCGATCCGTTGTACATAGCCTAAAACAACACATACGCGTATATTTGTTTATGTGGAGGCTTGAAAACAAAGTGTTTATTTAAGACCGTTAGTTCGGATAAACGAGTAAACGGATGAGGTTTTCTTTGTTCAAGTTATTCAGAGAGTCAAATCTTTTTTGACTCAGATGTACATGCCATCCGAGTTATTTCCCTGGAAACGTTTCCGAACCTTCCCAGTCACCTCATATGTATAGACCTGGCGAGTTTTGAACTTTTAACTCTTTGTGAGAAAACTAAAAACCTCCATTTAGGTCATTTGATGATAGTTTAATAATACTAATTTGTTGGATTTAAAAATAAACAATGTCATATTAACACAATAATTACCCCCTTCGTCCCAAATTTTATGTTCATTTTGATTTTTAGAATCAAACTTTGACCCTAAATATTTTTGTTTTTATTATATAATACTTAATGAAAATTATATCAATGAAAAATACATTTAAAACCCTATCTATTCATATATTTTGCACAAAATATTATATAATACAAACAAAAATATTTAAAGTCAAACGTAGATTAAAAAAGTCAAAACGAACATAAAATTTGGGACGAAGGTTGTAAAACCCTAAAAATATAAACGCATAATAAGACTATTTTATCCTTGAAATCAAAATTTTAAAATACGTAAAATATAATAACGTTCATTTAACGAAACTAAAACCTAACTTATTAAATAGTATAAAAACCTAACGTGTATATATTGAATAATTGATATTTGGTACAACGAAAATAAACGTCGCGAGTATAAATAAATTGAGTCGTTTGTTCTTGTATAATCCGAATACCTTTGGGTCGTTTTACTTTTGTGCAAGCCGAGTATTCAACACAAGATTTGGGTCGTTTCTTTTGTTTTGTGTGATCCGATTCCCATCAAGCCAAGTCGGGCTTTGTTTTCCCTTGTTGAGCCGAAGCCTACCCTCAATTCCTTAGGACCCGATCGGTATATACCTATAAATACAAACACAAAACATAAATTTAAAACCCTAGTTATACAATATCACGGCATCAAAGAAAAGTTCCTGCTTCTCCTTTGTTTTCCGATCGGCTGCCAACACATTTGGTTCGGTGTTCGTGGGATTCGAGTCTAACCAAGGTATAATCACTTTTTCTTTCCGTCTCTAATACACTTGCATGAAACGTTAAAACATATGTTGGATCCGTGAGGTATGATTAGCGAGTCACCTGTGAGTCGAGCCAAGTGATTTAGTCAAAACATGCATTAAGTATTTGTAATACATGCAAACGTAAAATCCTTAAAGCTGTGAGTCGAGCAACATGATTAACCGAAACCCATGAGTAAACCGTGGGTCACGCGTGTATATATTTGTGAAACATACGAACCTTATCGTTTATATATGTACGCATTTATTTTGTATCCGAAATCAGAAAACTTATATACATATATGTGTCGATTGTATATTAAAACCGTATAGCAAGTAAACTATATGTGGTCACATGAAGTCATGAATTTGAGGTATGATGTGTATGAGTCAACGCATGGGTTAGAGGGCATAAATGTGTCACATTGATTTAAAAGGTAAATAAGCATGAATCATGTGTTTGTTGGTCTCGTTAAAAGCTACAAGTCTATACATGTGAGTTGATATGTGTCTAAATACACATATATTTTATATTATTTAAACCCACAAAAATGTCCAAAAACACACAAATGACCATATAAATGCTACAAATATCATTGAAATGTGTTTTTATGTGATTCAGGTACAAAAAAGATTGAAAACAAGTGAAAAGCATGCAAAGTTCACAAAACTGTCATTATCAGTTTCTAAACTTTCATAAATTGGCAAAACTAGTCCCTGGTAATTCAAAACTTGTAAAATATCATTAAAGGTCCTTGGGGATTCACAAGTTGTTAGAAATAGTCCTTTGAAGTTAAAATTGCATATTTACAACTTTGGTCCCTCAACTTTGAAAAGTGTCAAAAATGGTCCCTGGGTTATTTAAAATGGAAAATTAATAAATATAACCCTTGTGCTATTCATCATTGGCAATATTAACCCTTTTGATAACTTTTGGGAATTTACAAATCCAACCTTTCAAGAATTCAGAAATTGCAAGATTAGTCCTTGGGCTTAACTTATAAACCAAACCAACCTCTTGTATTATTAAACCAGCCCAAAACAAAAGCCCAGCCCTTGGTCAACAAAACCAGTCAAACCCACCCTTCATTTTCTCCTACCTCACATACCCGCCAAAACCAGAAACCGCCCTCCACCTCCATGGTTTCACCACCACTTGCTACCAGCTGTCTACCCACTCCTTTCCACCTCCACAACACTCCAAACTTCCTTAATTAAAATAAAACTGCCCCAAGCAGCCTATTGGACTTTTGGCGCCAAATTTACAAATGGACGTATGGGATTAATTGAAGACATTTCAAGAGCTGGGATTTATCAGAGGTCCTCAGGGAAGATATTTTGACTATAAAGATCTCCACAACAAGCAGAAGCAAGTGTTAGATTTTAGAGTAGATTTTAGTTATAGTTAAGAATTTTAAATTAATGTCGTTAGTATAATTTTAATGTAAAACCTTTCTGGGTTTCTTAGTTTCTAAATTGTATAAGTCATTTTAGTTGTAATACAAGTGTTTTTAATCATCAATTCCATGTTTCCAGTCAAAACTGTTTTTCCCGCCAAAAGTGTTCTTGTTTGATTTTAATGTTATAATTTGAAATAGTTGTTGAAATAAGCTCTTATGAGCTTATTGAAGTTAATTAAAGAAGTATTGAGAGGTTCCTAAGGTTCTAATTTCATTTTGAAGAAAAGTCAATGAAAGTCAAACTGAGTCAATAAAAGTCAAAATCTGCATATAAGGTTCTGGATTGCTGGAATGATATTAGATATGGGTTGTTTGTGATAGAAATTGGGTTGAGATCAGAATAGGATAGTGGTTCTTTGATTTTGAGTGGCAAGCCATTTTGGCTAGGACATCTGTAAGTACTGATCATTTTGAATGTTATCTCATTTCTGTCAATTTGCATCAGTAGATTTAGTTAGTATTAGTGTTTAGTTACTGGTTTATCTACATCATTTAGGTACTATAAATCTATCATAGTAGTAATCATAAGCTTAGAACTTAGTTTTGGTTGTTAAAATTTGCACTTTTGTCTATTCACCAGTGTTTGGCATAAGCATCTTTACTGAGATATAGGTTCTAGTAGAGATCAAGTTAGGTTGCATCAGTCTCATATAGCATCATTAAGTCATATCCTATCATTATTTTGCATCCTAGTTTAGCTTAAGTCAAAATTTAGTTTAAACTGCCCTTGTGATTCAAATCAGTTAGTATTAACTAGTGAGATTTTGCATTTAGGTTTAGAATCAGTAGAACAAGCTTGCATTAGGTTCATTATAGCATTTACGCTCTGTTCCTTAGTTTAGATAGGAAAGAAGAGAAGGTGTAAAAAAGGAAGGGGGGCTAAACAGAAGAGGAAAGAAGTGATAATAGCTTTTTTTATGTGTTCCCGAGTTCGAAAGAAAGGAAAGAGAAATATAACTTTTTTGTGTTCCCCAGTCGGAAAGAAAAGAAAAGAAAGTTAGTTATTTTACTATTATACCCTTCAACTATAAATATTAAAAACAAATACAAACACATAACAATGAGCATGTAACTCAATAGTTTTTTGCTAGTCAAGTAGTCTAAGTTTCAAACTTAGCTTTTACCGAGCCCAACATACAAAGCAACCTAAGGATTTCAACAACTCATGCTCCATGTGTAAACATAGTTAACGTACGAAGCATGAATTTCAAACTCATGCTCGAATTTCATCTACTTTATTAGTGGCTGTGATACTCCATATATCACATTGGTTTCTTGAATTTGTTTATGAGCATTGATTGTTAGTTTTTTTGATAATGTATCCATCACAGTTAATGGCTCCATCACTTGCTTTTTTGTTAAAAAATTAAAGTAGCATACTACAACATTTTAGTAGCAGAATTTACAACTTTATAGTGGAAATTTTATACAACAGTGATTATTTTTGTTGAAAATATACAATAGCATACTAGTATACATGTAGACATAAAAAGCAAAGGAGTAACACATGTCAAAGAATAAGTTCGAGGATTGTTATCATAAATTTACCTATTAAAAGAAGATGATATAGGTAGTATGCATGTGGGTCGTGAAGCTGCTGTTGATTTTGATAAAAATAAGGTCGACTTATAAAAGCAAGTATATTAGGTTAAGGGTATTTTGGTGATTAAAAAAATTAAATAAGCTTGTGATTTACTTCTCTCCAAATCATCCCAACTTTGGGAAGAAGATTAAGAGAAGGAATTACACATGATTTACATTCCATGTCTCTTCTCTTCTCTCTTAAAAAAATCTCTGGAACATGAATTTTTACAATTTCTCCTCTTCTTCTTTCCACTTCTTTACCCTTCTCTCCAAAAATAATCTCGGGAACAGAGTGTCAAGAACGCCCCTTTTTTTGATTTCCCTTCCCTTACCCTTCCATACTTTTAAAAAAAAAACTCTAGAACAGAGCGTTAGTGTTAATTTCAATCCATTTCAGTAGATCAAAATCTCATAAAAGTCAAACTGCATGTTTTCTTAAAAAGTCAAAATTTCATAGAAACCCGTTTTTGAATAAACTTGTGAATTTCATGTAGGACTTAATATTAGGAGTGAAGACTTGTGCTTTTGGATATTTGTCATTCTGTTGCTTGTCTTCATCATAGTATTTTTTATAATTTTTAGTTAGTGTTGTAAACTGCTTATTTCACACTAAATAAGCAGAAATAAGAAATAAGCAAAAAGGAAGGTTTGTTGCTTATTCTAAGTTCCCATAACTTGTTTATAGCTTATTCAACCTTTGGTTCAGTAGTGGTAGCTTTTTATTAGCTTATGCAAGCTTAATAGCTCATTTTGATCCATTTCCATTGCAAGTACAAATAGCTTCCACTTTTGCATTTTTAGTTACCTCAATTTTAGTCCTTATTAGTTGAAATTCTGGATTTAGACACTTTGGTTGGTAGTGATTTTCATGGTGATTTTAGTTTATTTTTGTGAGTTTTATAAGCTGGCTTAACAAGGGCTTAAAGTAGATAGGTTAGGACTGTTTGGCACTAGTGCTTAACTAGAATCAATCATTATAGTTTGCATATTAGAGGTTTATACTAGTTGAAGTAGGTTAGTATTAAGTATATTTTGCATACTCTAGCTGCTGTGATCATTTGGTGCTCATTTGGTACTTATAGCTTATTTTTAGTGCTTATTTATAAGCACTTTTCACTACAGAAGCTAATTCTTGCACACCTGCACCACTTTTATTATTTTTCCTATATTTAGAATAATATTTTCGAATTTTCCTGAATTTTTCATAATTTTTCATCACTGTTTTCTATTTTTCTGCATTTAATTTCAGTTTTTAGCATTTTTAATTAGCTTTTTATTCAAATAAATTAGAAAAAGCTCAGAAAAATACAATTTCAATTTTCTTAGTTTTATAATATTCAAAAAGTCATAAAAAGTATTTTTCCTGAATTATCTTAGGTAAAATAGATTTTCTAGCATTTTAATTAGTTTTAAATAGTATTAAATTCATAATAAATTGAGAAAAAGTCTAAAAAATATGTTTTCAGTTTTAAAATAAGTTTTATAATATTTTAGATTTTTCTAAGTCATAATTTCACTTTTCTAGCTTTACTTCATATTTTCTTATATTTTAGGATATTATTAAATAGTTAAAAATAGTTTTTAATTAATAATAATTAGATAAATAGTTTTAAAAATAATTTTCTTTTTCCAATAATTTTCTAGTATAATTAGGATTGTAAAAACATTATTTTCATACCCGTAGGTGTTTCATTTATTTAATTTCACGTTTTGTTTCGTACGTTTACGTAGAATTTTAATTAAACATACGCGTTTTTAGATTTTTGACGTTACTAAGTATTTTGCTTTCACGTACTTGTTCTTATAGCTTGTTTAAGCTATTTTCTTTTATTCCTTAGAATAAATCATTCAAAAAACCCCTTTTCCTGTTCAATATTCACCCGATCACAGATTCGTTCTATTACAGTGTTCACACCTCGTTGGGACTTAACGACCCGGGGATACACTAAACTCTCCTGGACTTAATTGCATTGCGTTCTCAAGCTGTTTGACTTTTATTACGGTTGACCATTCACAAGTGGTTGACTTGTGTAATAAACCTGACCGTTTGGGACCAATCATGAGTCTTGGTTAATCATGTAAGTTATGAAGGCTTGTGTAAACTATTTTGGAAGAGAGTCCTAAAATCCGTTCTTGACATTTATAAACCCTATACTTTGAAATATGATCATATAAGCTCTCAAATAAGATATTTGTCATATTAAACCCTTAAGTTTACCATTTGTCATTGGCAACCCATAAGTTTGGCTAATTAATAATTAAGACTCTAAAATGTCGTAATTTTCGTCCGTCACTAAGAATAAGAATATACTTACAACTCTAAGAATGTTAATGCGATGAATCCGTTATAACTTAATGATGCTGACGAGTATTAAATAAATCATAATCCGTGTAGATTCGTTGAAGAAGACGCGACGTTGTATCTTCGTGTTCGTTCATTCGTTTGCTTTCTCTCATTTGCTTTAAGGTACAGATATTCTGACCTTTTCAGTAAAGGTTCCTTATGACGTTCTTTTCGTTAGTTTTCCTATTTTACTTATCAGGGTTTCCGATGCCATTGCTATGAACCCTTTTCTGATTGTTTGATCTGTTGCTTATCTGAACTTCTGTTTTATTGAACCATGCAATATCTGATTTGAACTTATGTTATGAAGACTCTGATATGCACATTTGTTGAACCTTACTATGTTAATTATGAACTTCTAATTATGAATGTACGATTTGTGACTGTGATATGAATTTCTGACCTCTGAATATTTGAATATGAACTTTATGATATGAAACTTCTGATATATATATATATATATGTTGACTTTATGATGAATTATGATCTGTGTCATTTATGACAATCTGATTGACCTAAGTTAGTTTGACACCCGAGCCACTATTTCACTAGTCATGGGGGTTCCATGTCCGTGTCAGTGATGCACCTCTGACATGACTCTAGGGCAGTAGAGTGATGTTCTGCCACGTCCCTTATCTGTTATCTGTTATGAGCTCAAGTTATGTTATATGACCAATATCTGTCTGTGGGGCGTATGGATGCATTCTAGATCTGATCTGTTATCCGATATGATTTGTCTGGTGAATGATGTCGTGTGCAATACGCGTCTTCACAAAATTCTGGGAGCTAGCTACTCCAAATTATTTTCTGAGATTATTTCTGTATAAGTATGATGTTTCTGATATGATAAGTTCTGGGCTCGTGGTAGTTAACTAAATCTTTATCTGTTATTTATGTGTTAAGTATTCTGATTATGATTCAGTATGTTCAAGTGTTTATAATTATGTGCTAGGCTTATTATATGTTATTATATGTGTTTACGCTTTTGAATGTTTATGTGACTACCGTCTACTATGCTAGGATATGATTAATATGTTTAAATATGATTCGCATGTTGTCATCTGATGTTATGTTAGTTTATCGTTATATGAATTCTTTTATCTGTGAGATGAATGTGCTAATGTGAAAGTAATTATCCTGAAAGTTGATAAGTATAATTGTTCCGTTAATCTGGTAAACTTGGCCTATACATTAGGGTACCTATCTGTTTTTGATTTGGTCTGCCATGTTAAAACTCTGCTGATGTTAAGATTCGATCTGAGAACTGGTTTAGCTTATGATATCTGTTCTGATAATTGCTAATGGCTATGTTATGTCTTTGTCTATTGAGTTATAGTTGGTCTACTGTGTTTTCTGTCTGTATGTGTGACCTGCCATGTTAAATTCTGCTTATACTAAAGTTTGATCTGTGAAAATGGTTTAATTTATAATGTCTGGCCTGTTAACTTACTATCTGCTATGTTATGCCTCTAGTTCATTTAATTATAGTTTTTGTAACGTGTTCTCATTGGTATGTGTGACTACTATGTGTTGACTATTGTTTTCCGCTGCTACGACACTGGTTAAGTTTATTAAATGTAACTTATCTGATTTGTGTGAATGTCATGTTTACTTCATAGAAATTGTTTCTGTTAGTTTTGATATTTCGTTTGGCTTATATGTACTCTGATTTTTCTGAGTTAGTTAGTGCCTGGTTATTTGATGTGTTTGCGTTTGTGTCAGCAATATGCTATGTGTTTGTTCTTATTTGTTATGTGCTCTTCCGGATTTCTGTGTATTTGTGTTTCCGCAGAATCTTCAATGATTAATGATTATCATTCCGTTGTGATTTCGTTATCCGTATCTTTGTTTTTTTTAGCTTTTGTTTTGTTATATCTGTTCACTGGGCTTTGTAAGCTCAGCCGCATTTTCTTTTCCTGCGGCAGGTTTTAAGCATTCAAGATGAGCTTATGGGATAGCTGATCTGGGTTGAGAGTAGAGACGAGGGCAAGTTTTGACTATAGAGATCTTAGATTTATTTTGGTTATTAAGTTATTTATGTTTTCTTTTGATTATTTTGTAAAGGCTTCCGCTCTTGTATATTATTTAAAGTTCTGATATGAAACCGTATTGTGATATCTTTACCCTTGTCGGGTTGGGGTGTTACAATTTATGGTATCAGTGATCTAGGTTTTAGTACCCTTAGAGCTTAGGCTATGACCTGTGAGGATTGGGTAGACATTAGGTTTCCGTCTGTTCAGATATATTTCGATTCCTTTTGATGGTCGTTCAGATTTGACTTCGATATCCTTTTGCCTTCACTGAATTGGCCCTCCTCTGTTCGCATCGAATTTTGTTATTTTGTTTTCGCTCGTCCGTTTGTCGATCGTTAGATGGAGACTACCCTTGGAGCCGAAGAAGATGGTGCCGACCCTGCGTTGCTGCAACAGTCCCTATGCTGGAGAGGTTCGTGAAGCAGAAGCCACACTCGACTGCCGTGCTGCTGGAGACATCAGGATGCTGCTGAAGGAAGCTGGACAGACCAACCAAAGACGCAAAAGATGGAGACAAGATTCAACCGGTGGCTAAGAAGGTTCATCTACTTCATATGATTTGGGCGCGACTTATGTCACTCTGATTCGTTTGTCATGCGTTTTGAGACGGTTTGATATTCTGTTAAGTGATTCTGATCTGTATTGCTTTTCTCTGATTTTTTCGGAACTCGGTTCGAATCGTGAAGTTTATCGTCTGGCATTTTGTTAATATCCCAGTTTTCTTTTGGATCGTCAGTAATGAGTCACGAGGAACCGTTTTATGCTAGTTGGTGGCCTCCTTTCATTGTGATATGGTAAGTTGATTTGATGCATTATATTACCGTAGCGCGAAGGAAATAGGGACAGATGGATAAGTGAGGAAGAAGAGGAAGAAGAAGAACATGAGGAAGAATACGGGGTGGACTCGGATTTAGAGTCTACGGCCACTCGTAGGTTTAATCCAATACAAGAATAGAAATTCGCGCTCATGATTAGTTGTCCTCTTTATGAGAAATTTCTGACATTGGATTTTGAGTTTAGGTCCTTTTGTTTTCATTTAGATGATTGAATCTTTGATTATTAAGTTTTGCTTTGGAAGTTCATCTTATGACAATTCTGCAATTTGTTTGATTAGTGAGAATAAAACAAATTTTGAAAGTATAATTCCTGTTTGTTGTTTCTTTCTGATAGATTCGCTAAGTTTCCGTTAGTCCTCAT
The DNA here is from genome assembly GCA_019973895.1 of Chrysanthemum seticuspe. Lineage (NCBI taxonomy): Eukaryota > Viridiplantae > Streptophyta > Magnoliopsida > Asterales > Asteraceae > Chrysanthemum > Chrysanthemum seticuspe. Next base: position 135,139,628 of record BPTQ01000005.1, on the reverse strand, counting down.
AAGTTCCGTCTGCTATGTGTTTTCTTAATGATGTTGCTTAATCACAGCTTGGTATAAAGTATGACCATCATGATGGTATACTCATGTGAATCTGGTCTGTTATAGTATGTTACTTGCTATTTGTATGTTATCTGTATGTGATATGTTTTGTTGTGATTCTGGTTATGTGGTTTGCCATGAACCGGGACAGAATATGATGACAATAAGAACTTGTTATGTGATGCAAGTATTATGACGCCTGATCAACGTGATAATACCGAGATCATATAATCTGAACTTATTGAAATCATGTGACGTCTTGGGAAATGCCTGAGGTTGGTATGTTAGATGGACTAGGACTTATATCCGTTATTTGGCACTCCTCATGTTCGTTTGAAATTTTGTACCTATTTGTGAGATTTCGTCGATATCTGTTACGTGTAAGTTTTGTGCGCTTTGGACCGAAATTGTTATGATTTGTGTGAACTATGGATTGCTATGTTTGCTCTAAATGTGTACGTCTCCGTGTACCCTTATTGTGATCATTGGATATTTCGTGAAGCGTTTGAGGAACATTAGATCCTTTTAGTTTGATTATCTGCGACTAGTGAGACCGTTAGGATTCGTTTTGTCTATGTATATGTTTGTTCTCATCATTAGATATCTGAATAAGTTAGATCGTGTCGTTTGATTTTCTGCATCTCATCTGTTTTCTGCCATTACTTTGATAAGTATATGATTATCTGTTATAAGTATTTGATTATTGGTTCGATTTCTGAAAAGTGTGAGTTTGAGGATTTCGATAAGAATCCGTTTGTTCCGAGATGAGTTTAGCGTTCGTTATATATTCCTTGAAGTTCCAAAATCCACATTTGTTGCCGTTCTGTTCCGTCTTGTCCAATTTCGAGGACGGAAATTTCTTTTTAGAAGGGGAGAGTTGTAAAACCCTAAAAATATAAACGCATAATAAGACTATTTTATCCTTGAAATCAAAATTTTAAAATACGTAAAATATAATAACGTTCATTTAACGAAACTAAAACCTAACTTATTAAATAGTATAAAAACCTAACGTGTATATATTGAATAATTGATATTTGGTACAACGAAAATAAACGTCGCGAGTATAAATAAATTGAGTCGTTTGTTCTTGTATAATCCGAATACCTTTGGGTCGTTTTACTTTTGTGCAAGCCGAGTATTCAACACAAGATTTGGGTCGTTTCTTTTGTTTTGTGTGATCCGATTCCCATCAAGCCAAGTCGGGCTTTGTTTTCCCTTGTTGAGCCGAAGCCCACCCTCAATTCCTTAGGACCCGATCGGTATATACCTATAAATACAAACATAAAACATAAATTTAAAACCCTAGTTATACAATATCACGGCACCAAAGAAAAGTTCCTGCTTCTCCTTTGTTTTCCGATCGGCTGCCAACACATTTGGTTCGGTGTACGTGGGATTCGAGTCTAACCAAGGTATAATCACTTTTTCTTTCCGTCTCTAATACACTTGCATGAAACGTTAAAACATATGTTGGATCCGTGAGGTATGATTAGCGAGCCACCTGTGAGTCGAGCCAAGTGATTTAGTCAAAACATGCGTTAAGTATTTGTAATACATGCAAACGTAAAATCCTTAAAGCTGTGAGTCGAGCAACATGATTAACAGAAACCCATGAGTAAACCGTGGGTCACGCGTGTATATATTTGTGAAACATACGAACCTTATCGTTTATATATGTACGCATTTATTTTGTATCCGAAATCAGAAAACTTATATACATATGTGTGTCGATTGTATATTAAAACCGTATAGCAAGTAAACTATATGTGGTCACATGAAGTCATGAATTTGAGGTATGATGTGTATGAGTCAACGCATGGGTTAGAGGGCATAAATGTGTCACATTGATTTAAAACGTAAATAAGCATGAATCATGTGTTTGTTGGTCTCGTTAAAAGCTATAAGTCTATACATGTGAGTCTTGGTTAATCATGTAAGTTATGAAGGCTTGTGTAAACTATTTTGGAAGAGAGTCCTAAAATCCGTTCTTGACATTTATAAACCCTATACTTTGAAATATGATCATATAAGCTCTCAAATAAGATATTTGTCATATTAAACCCTTAAGTTTACCATTTGTCATTGGCAACCCATAAGTTTGGCTAATTAATAATTAAGACTCTAAAATGTCATAATTTCCGTCCGTCACTAAGAATAAGAATATACTTACAACTCTAAGAATGTTAATGCGATGAATCCGTTATAACTTAATGATGCTGACGAGTATTAAATAAATCATAATCCGTGTAGATTCGTTGAAGAAGACGCGACGTTGTATCTTCGTGTTCGTTCATTCGTTTGCTTTATCTCATTTGCTTTAAGGTACAGATATTCTGACCTTTTCAGTAAAGGTTCCTTATGACGTTCTTTTCGTTAGTTTTCCTATTTTACTTATCAGGGTTTCCGATGCCATTGCTATGAACCCTTTTCTGATTGTTTGATCTGTTGCTTATCTGAACTTCTGTTTTATTGAACCATGCAATATCTGATTTGAACTTATGTTATGAAGACTCTGATATGCACATTTGTTGAACCTTACTATGTTAATTATGAACTTCTAATTATGAATGTACGATTTGTGACTGTGATATGAATTTCTGACCTCTGAATATTTGAATATGAACTTTATGATATGAAACTTCTGATATATATATCTGTTGACTTTATGATGAATTATGATCTGTGTCATTTATGACAATCTGATTGGCCTAAGTTAGTTTGACACCCGAGCCACTATTTCACTAGTCATGGGGGTTCCATGTCCATGTCAGTGATGCACCTCTGACATGACTCTAGGGCAGTAGAGTGATGTTCTGCCACGTCCCTTATCTGTTATCTGTTATGAGCTCAAGTTATGTTATATGACCAATATCTGTCTGTGGGGCGTATGGATGCATCCTAGATCTGATCTGTTATCCGATATGATTTGTCTGGTGAATGATGTCGTGTGCAATACGCGTCTTCACAAAATTCTGGGAGCTAGCTACTCCAAATTATTTTCTGAGATTATTTCTGTATAAGTATGATGTTTCTGATATGATAAGTTCTGGGCTCGTGGTAGTTAACTAAATCTTTATCTGTTATTTCTGTGTTAAGTATTCTGATTATGATTCAGTATGTTCAAGTGTTTATAATTATGTGCTAGGCTTATTATATGTTATTATATGTGTTTACGCTTTTGAATGTTTATGTGACTACCGTCTACTATGCTAGGATATGATTAATATGTTTAAATATGATTCGCATGTTGTCATCTGATGTTATGTTAGTTTATCGTTATATGAATTCTTTTATCTGTGAGATGAATGTGCTAATGTGAAAGTAAGTATCCTGAAAGTTGATAAGTACAATTGTTCCGTTAATCTGGTAAACTTGGCCTATACGTTAGGGTACCTATCTGTTTATGATTTGGTCTGCCATGTTAAAACTATGCGGATGTTAAGATTCGATCTGAGAACTGGTTTAGCTTATGATATTTGTTCTGATAATTGCTAATGGCTATGTTATGTCTTTGTCTATTGAGTTATAGTTGGTCTACTGTGTTTTCTGTCTGTATGTGTGACCTGCCATGTTAAATTCTGCTTATACTAAAATTTGATCTGGGAAAATGGTTTAATTTATAATGTCTGGCCTATTAACTTACTATCTGCTATGTTATGCCTCTAGTTCATTTAATTATAGTTTTTGTAAGGTGTTCTCATTGGTATGTGTGACTACTATGTGTTGACTATTGTTTTCCGCTGCTACGACACTGGTTAAGTTTATTAAATGTAACTTATCTGATTTGTGTGAATGTCATGTTTACTTCATAGAAATTGTTTCTGTTAGTTTTGATATTTCGTTTGGCTTATATGTACTCTGATTTTTCTGAGTTAGTTAGTGCCTGGTTATTTGATGTGTTTGCGTTTGTGTCAGCAATATGCTATGTGTTTGTTCTTATTTGTTATGTGCTCTTCCGGATTTCTGTGTATTTGTGTTTCCGCAGAATCTTCAATGATTCATGATTCTCATTCCGTTGTGATTTCGTTATCCGTATCTTTGTTTTGTTTAGCTTTTGTTTTGTTATATCTGTTCACTGGGCTTTGTAAGCTCAGCCGCATTTTCTTTTCCTACGGCAGGTTTTAAGCATTCAAGATGAGCTTATGGGATAGCTGATCTGGGTTGAGAGTAGAGACGAGGGCAAGTTTTGACTATAGAGATCTTAGATTTATTTTGGTTATTAAGTTATTTATGTTTTCTTTTGATTATTTTGTAAAGGCTTCCGCTCTTGTATATTATTTAAAGTTCTGATATGAAACCGTATTGTGATATCTTTACCCTTGTCGGGTTGGGGTGTTACAAAGGTAGTAATTAGCATCACGATTTATACTCGTTATTAGTTCTCCCTTTGTATTAGCTACTAGGCTCGAGTCTTAGTTTAGGTAGTCGATACTCCAATTCGGCATTTCAGTTTTCCATGTCTTGCATTATGACATTGTGCGTCACGTCGATGTGATAATTGGATCCTTTTGTAATGTACAAGGTCGATTTTATGTGAGTGGATGCCAGTATGTACCTGGATATACAAAGCCTTAATTTTTTCTGTTTAAAATCTCTAGGTTCGTTCAAACATTCATTTATTGAACGAAAATGCATAACAAACACAATAAACAACTATCAAATCGATTAAACGGACATCGACAGACGTTAAGTTGGTTTGTTCTACACAAATAAAGACCTAAATGTATTGATTGAGAGTCATCCGTCGTGTACCCCTAAATTCAATTAAATGCTTTTACTCTTTACTTTTTCAGGGCATCCCTACAACTTAAAGGATGTACATTTGTGGTATTTCGATAGCTTTACATAGATACCTATTGTTACTGCAACAAAAAAAGAATAAAAAGTTACAGACTTCTTTATGATCAAATGAAGGGAATCACTATCCAAGACAGTAATACCATATTAGTGATCAAAATATGGATTTGAACAACAATTAATTTTTAAAACTAGATGATTTAAAAAAAAAAAAAAAACTAGATGATTTTGTCATTTCATAGTAATTATAAATTTCCTAAAACTTTTGTTCAATAACAATATTTGTCAATTACTATTTACCTTAGGCAAGGATGATGGTTCTAGTGATTTGGCCGTTTGAGCACGTGAGCAAAGTGAAAACCAAAAACATGGAGACAATGTCGTAGTGACTCGTCCTTGATGTGAAAACTCATCGCCAACTGACAAAATGTGTTTACCTTATATTAGCTTGTTTCAGTGTTTTCCCTTGGCCTCGAACATTTACTCTTCATGTGATGACTCGTGGGTCGAAGATGACATATCTAATGTTTACCAAATCGGTTGCCTATATCAAATTAGAATCTAGGTCCATTGGTGTTTTGGACATCTCTAGGCATCCTTCCCTAACCGTAAACTTCACGTGATTTATTTGTGCGTGTGTCGTTAAGGCTACTCTATGACTAAGTGTAATAGATACACTTTGGACGCGTTGATGAGCACCAAGGACGTGTGGTCCTTATAATACCCTCTTTGACCCCACGTTGGTCATGGAAAAAGGCGAGATCTCGGTTGGTTGGTAGACCGACTTGTGCAAAGGTGATGTGTGTGTGATTTTGGAGTTTGTGGGGTATATTTGTGTTTTAAGTGGAGTATATTTGGGGCGCTGAACTTGTTTTGCCTTATTACACTATGTTAGTGATAATATTTGTTGTGAATTGAAAAACTGATGTGACACTGAGTTGTTGGTGGTGAGCTTGGCCACCACTACAGCCAGTTTAAACATCCGACTTACAATAATACACGTGTATAATATTCGACTAGTCCAAGTAGTCTAACGTAACTCATGATAATCTGCAGAAATTTCTTGTGACATACACATGTGCATTGCACGTAAAGCCTGAAGGCATACGATGGCATATTCTTTCAAGATTGAAAGAGAAAAGCTACAAAACCAATTTTTCATCTGGTAAAGAGATGATGGCAGTAGTGTTAAAGACTTATGTAAAACTACAACAAAGGAGCATGGTTTTTTGTTAAAGTAGAAAGCAAGCACAAAGTGTACCTCAAAGTTCCTTATCGGGGTTTCACATGGATATGGACCATTTCGATTCTCTTTGCTATTACTACACTTGAAGTTATGATGCTCCATGCAATTAAGACTTGTACTTTGCTTCCATAGTAAATGGTGGTTCAACGAAATTAGGTTTTCATGTAATTCAAGCATTTACAAGGTGTATCGTAAAAAGCCCTCTGGGGATTTATTGAATGGGAGTACCTATTCTTGTCGCGATTTTGATACAACTATGTGTGGAAATGAGCCGAGCCGAGCCCGGGCATGTCAGAGCTCGAGCTCGGCTCATTTATAAATAAAAAGTTTGAGCTCGTTTCGAGCTTTTTATTGGAGCTCGAGCCCGGCTCGTGAAAATATTCACAAACTCGAGCTCGGCTCGAGCTCAACTAGTTTATATGACGTGTAAAAGTAAATAAATCTCAGATGTTACATTAGACTCGAGCTCGTTCATTTCTTTTAAGATCGTTTATACATAGTTATATTTAGAGACAATATACATATGTCTATATTTCTATGGCTCGTTTAGACTCGCTCGATCTTTATATATAATGCTCGGGCTCGAACTCGTTTATTAAATGAGCCCCCACTTAGGCTTGAGCTCGGGCTCGAGCTCGTTTAAGCTCGGCTCTTTTGAGCTTTCTTCTAATTCAATCCCGAGCTTTTCACGAGCAGCTCGGCTCATTTCCACCTTATACAACTTTAAGTTTTACATGTGTTGAATTTACAAATAAAAAGTAATTCCCATCTTGGGTGAATTGTCTTTGATTTCGTAGTCTAATTTCCCCCGCAACACCTTTGTCAATAAATGATCGAATCGTGCAAACTGTAAGAGATTTTTAGTGGTTCTTACTTCTTAGTAACTTAAGTCGAAAAGGTTTTAGCCGTATAATAGTAACGTACTTTCATTTTTGTACCGTTTTTATACATGAACTTTTTTCTGTTCAATTAATGTAACGTACTTTCTGGTTTTGTGCTACTTTGCACATCCATTAACTTGCTACCGGATAAAAAGTTATTTTACCGGATAAAAATCTACTTGGAAAAATATTTAGCACATAAACGGTCCCTGTGGTTTGTCGGGGTAACATGAATCTAGTCCCTAAAAATTTTTGTTAAATTTTTTAATACTTTTTTGTCCGGTTTTATACATTTTCCTCTGCTTTCTTACGTTTTCGTCCATTTTATATGTTTTCATCCATTTTTATATGTTTTCGTCCGTTTTATACGTTTTCATCCGTTTTTATACGTTTCATACATTTTTCTTACGGTTTCATCCGTCTTATACGTTTCTGTCCGCTTGTACATGTTTTCATCCGTTTTTATATGTTTTTATCCATTTTTCTTATGTTTTCATCCATTTTTATCCGTTTTATACGTTTTTATACGTTTTCATCTTTTTTATATGTTTTCATCCGTTTTTATACGTTTTCATCAATTTTTCTTACGTTTTCATCAGTTTTTATCTGTTTTCATCCGTTTATATGTTTTCGCCCCGTTTATATGTCTTCATCCGTTTTTATACGTTCTCATCCATTTTTCTTTTGTTTTCATTCGTTTTTTTATCTGTTTTCATTCGTTTTCATACATTTTCATTCGTTTTTATACATCTTCGTATGTTTTTATATGCTTTCATATCTTTTTATACGTTTTATTCGTTTTCATATGTTTTCGTCCGTTGTTATATGTTTTCATTCGTTTGTATACGTTTTCATCTATTTTAAAACAAATAAAAAAAGATGTAAACGGATAAAAACATATGAAAATGTAAGAAAATTGGATGGAAACCTATAAAAATGGATGAAAACGTATAAAAATAGAAAAAAACGTATAAAAACGGATAAAAACGTATGAAAAAGTAAGAAAAACGTATAAGAACGGACAAAAGAATACGAAAAACGTATAAAATGGATAAAAACCTAAGAAAAACATATAAAAACGAACGAAAACGTATAAAAATGGATGACAACGTATAAAAACGGATGAAAACGTATAAAAATTGAATACAAATGTTTGAAAATGTAATAATATGTATAAAAACAGATACAAACGTATGAAAAAGAAAGAAAAACGTATAAAAACGTGTAAAAACGGATGAAAACGATTCGTCAATCCCGATAGGCCTACCCACAATATTCGCGCTTACACGCAAGTGATTAATGGTCCATGATATGGGGACTTTTGGCAATAGGTACTTAGGCACTTGCAATAATATATTCACGAAAAGCATACAATTTGCAAATAATTGTCCATAGTAAAAAACAGTTTAGCATGTATCTCCCCTAAGGAGTTTATAAAACAATTAAATAAAAATTGAGGCTATGAACTCACCGAAATGATAAGCAACGGATTACAACGATATAAAGTGTATCGAGAAGTCGCGAGCTTTAACGACAACCTAAAAATATAGTAAGTGCGTCTTAGGTTTATATATAACGAGAACGTACCAAATAACTTTTATAAAAGTATTTATATACGTTTGACATTGTACACATTTTTGTAAGTTTAAAAAAATGTAAACGTTTAGTTTTTATCATGTTTTAAAAATAATAACAAGCCCTATTGGTAAGTTACCCTAGGGTCAGGTTTATGTCACTTTTAATAATTCACATATTCCGTAAATCATTACGTCTAAATCTTATTTAAATTTTATAAAAAGGCAAATGAGTCATTTTCCAATAGTGGATATTACCACTTTGGTTTATATATAAAGTGGTCAAAACACTACTTTTTGTCAAGTTTCGATTTTTATAAATATAGTTATCCCGACTTAGTGTCTACGTTATTCCTAACCCGCAAACTGTTCTAAATTGGTTTTTATGTCCTCGAAAAATTATTTGAATTTATCGATTTTAGAGGTCTTATGGTCTTAAACACACCATATCTTCTGTCAAACTACTAATATTTACTTAAGTGTCAATGCAGAATTTTGGACTGCACAATTCAGTCCCGCCAAAACGGCGATAAGTTAAGTTCTACAACTTCGTTTGACGCGAGCCTCACGGAAATGATTATAATAAAGTGTTAGCTACAACTTTTATTCTTTGTGTAACAGAGATTTCTATGCAAATTTTAAGAGATTATAGCTAACTAAGTTCAGTGTGCGGTTTTCGACATAGTTTACCATTTTGGCTCTAATTTACTCATCGGGGTGAGTTATGAGATGGGCCTCACGATAAAACGACCATAAGACATATCTATACAATAATATCTATTTATAGCAGGTCCATAACCCACTGAGTTGTGCAGATATCTCAATCTTTGGGGCTAATTCAGCTTTATAACATGTACCTAAGGCTTGTTTTAATAGTTTAAATCTTGTGTACAATGTCAACCACTCACAAATTAATACATACATCATAAAAATACAATAAAGTACAAAAGTTATTACAACCATATTGAAATAAGCGTTTTTCTAACTTGTGCCCTAAGGGCGCAAGTTAAGTACACCAAAAGTACGTTAGGACCCACATAAAAGTACATAGGGATCCACATAAAAGTACAAGAAAGTGTACTTTTATGTGAATCCCTATGTACTTTTTGTGTGCTTAACTTATGCCCTTAGGGCACAAGTTAGAAAAACCCTTGAAATAATCATGAAATATAAGCTTAAATCTTACAAGGAGATGATGAAAAACAACAATTACAAAAACAAATCAACTCTTAAACCCTTATAATCTATAACCCTTTCTTCTAAATCTTCAACCTAATCTTTATCCCTTGTTCTAATAACCCAAGATCACTTGTAGACACTCTTACTTCAGCCCCTAAACCACTCTGATCAGACCCTTGTGATAGAAGAAATTATTGTACCAAATGAACCAAGAAACTAATAAGCTAACTAAACCTTACAAGATAACACAAGATTTTGTTGTTAAAAATCAAAAATAATGGTGGAATATGGTTGTGTTGTAGTTCACGTACAAGAGTGAAACGAAAAAGATGGATGATGATTTATCAAAAAAAAAGTGAATATATGATAAGTACTAGTTTGGTTAAATTTATGTTAGTGTATTAGTCATGGTTTGTAGGTTTTACACATGTCCTTAAGGGTTATTAGGTATGTCATATAGGTGATGATGAGATGAATATTTAGTATTTATCTTATTATAAAATGATAGTTTAGTGATTAGAGGGTATAGTTTAATCTCGATAATTACTAATATAAAGTCCTTAAGTCACGAAACTTAAAATCGAATAACGTAAAAATATAAACTTATAAAAGTGTCAAAACTTATTAATATACTCTATATTAGTATATTAGATGAGTGATAAGTTTAACGGATTGCTTAAACATTGTTAAAACCTAAAAATGTGGGTTAAATACGCGTAATATGTAAAAGATACAAAGTTTATGTAAAAACAATAAAATAATAATAGTTCATATAAAATATGACTATAAGAAAAATAAAATGCTTAAAACACGTAGACCGATCATAGTTGGTTACGAGTTAAGCATTCACGATTGAACTTTCTTGATTATATGTGAAAGTAAGTTTACTTTAAATTAAAGTAATAATAAATAAAAGTATATAGTTCAATTATGACTTGAAAAGTACGAGTGGCTACAGCCTCCTCCCGTTTAAGAAATCACGCCCTCGTGATTTAGTTTGTGTTATGAGTTGATGATGTACTCGAGAAAATGTGAGGGTATTTATGTCGCATTTGGTTTTTTTTTCAGGTGTATTCAGGCCCTCAGCGAGAATTCCAACAAACCTTAACTATAGGGATACGGCTCTGTTTCAATTGTTTGATCTCTCGGTCTATAATTTCAACAGGATCCTCTATAAAGTGTAGCTTGTCTTCAAGTCTGATTCCATTTCGTGGAATGACATGACTTTCATCGGATAAGCACTTATTTAAGTTCGAAATGTAAAACGCGTTGTGCACAATACTGAGCTATTGCGAAAGTTTGAGTCGATAAGCTACCGTCCAGCTCTTGTCATGTTCTTGAAGAGTTCAATGTACCTTGGGTTTGGGTTTCATCATTTCTCGAAGCGTATCACGTACTTTCATGGCGAGGCTTTCAGTATAACTATATTTCTAACCTGAAACTTTAATGATTTACTTGTCTCATCGGCGTAACTCTTCTGATGATCTTGCGCGACCTGCAGTCAGTTGTCTTGGAGTGCTGCCCCTAAACCCTGATGCGTACCAATGATGAATGTAGATGGGACAACTAAGAAGGCGTACCAACAATCGAAATAAGAATGTCAATGTAATGGAAGCAATGATATTCACAAAAAATAAGTAATAATGAAAGAACTTAATGAAATATAGTAACGTGATTCTGTCAAGTCTAATGTTTTAGGAGCAAAGATTGCTCAAAATTTATAAATTAAATATCTGTATGAACAAAGGAGCAAACCATTATCGATCATTGCAAATGAAGGAATTGATGAATAACGATACTGGATCAAAATTAGATATCAAGAAAATTCGTACTTAGCATGAGCAAAGAGTGCTCGAAAGAAAGATTAGGTATTTGTACGAACAAAGAAGCAAATCACTATTAATCAATGAATGAAAGAATCAATGAATCAGAATCACAGTAAATAGATTTAAATATCAATATCATTCGTACTAGTATGAGCATAGGGTGATCGAAATAAAATTTTGATATTCATACGAACAAAGAAACAAACGAAAGGGTGTGTAAAAGGGAAGCCAATGACTCAAATTTATGCAAATGGGAGAATCATTAATTATCACAATAGTAAAGAGAAGAGATATAGAATATCAAAACGAAATATTTCAATTAACCGAGAGAATCAATGAATCAAACCAATAGCCAAAAGACGCCAATACTGAAAGACAAAATTTTAGATGAGGTCAAACAATAACTGAGACGGATAATAATCTTTACGAATGTCAAATAAAAATGAATGAGAAAATTGATAATTGAGAAGTATAATAAGCATCATGAATGCTTAAATAAAAATAAGTGAGAAACTTCAATGAATGAGAAAGAAAATAAACATCATGAATGTCAAATAAGATGAATGAGAACAATCAATAAATGAGGAGGACAATAAGCGTTACAAATGCTAAAAAGAATAAGTGAAATAGACAATAAATAGCACAATTGTTGATTGAATAAGACAAAATATTCGTACGTAGCCTATCAAGCTTCACTTTGGTCGGGTCGGAGAAATAGGTATAATAATAGCACTCCTCCTCGTATTTCGAGGGTCTTCTTAGGGTGATCTTCTGGTTTGAGTTCAGTTTCTATAGCCTCGTCCTTGAATGGCTGAGTCTCACTGTCGGGCATCAGTAAGTAGGTCGATAAAGTGGGTGTCGGAATGGTGGCCGACAAGTTCTCTAACTTGTCCTCGGAATCGAAAAATAGTATTAAGTAAGGGTAAACATTGTTGTCCAGACCCGGTGTTATCTTCTTAACAGCGTGTTTCTTCAAGACCACGAGAAGTTAAGAAGATTGAAATGCTATAAAGTCGTGTTTCGATAGTAGGTGTTCCAAGGCAGCACATTACGAGATGGAAGGCTAAATTTGTGTTCTAATCAACTGGTATGTCTTCAAGCTATGGAAAGAAAGTTCAAACTCATCTTTGGAAAACAGATAATGAGATAATCAGAAAATTGGTAGATTGTGATAGTTTTCATGTAAAACAATGTTATGTAAGGTCATGAAAAATTTAGAGACCATTGTAATCATTTACAATGTCTGAGAAATAAATAAGACCACTGTGACACTCACAACGTCTGAGAAAATTTTAGGGAATCTTTAAAATTGAATAAGTAGGTATAACAGTTTAGTAATCTGGTGAAATAAATACACAATTGAGAGAAGTAGGGTTTGACGTGTTGCTCTGGAGACAGGGTATAAAGGGTAAGTATCGGTAAAACACTTATAAAATAAGACATAAAGCTCTGGTAAATAGATATAAGTAGTTAGGAGCAAATCAAGTAAATATCAATAGCCATTATATAACTAGTGTCAATAGTGGTGCTTAGAAAAATAAGCAAAAATGCTTAGAAAAATATAAGCGCAAGGGGAGTAAGACAACCTAGAGAAATTGATAAAATGTAACGGGTTCTGTTATCATATGAAATGATATTATATAAGACTATAAAATAGTTTTCTCACAATGTCTGAGAAATAATAGAGAGATCATTATAATCAGTTACAATGTCTTAGGAAGGTTTCATAGATCACAAAATGTACGAGTAGGTACATGATCGGGGAAATCTAATTGTGTCGTAATGCGCTGGAATAGGCATATGCGGTCATATTTAGCCAAGCGTTTATATAAACATTCTTTATATAAATAAAACAATAACGTTATAAAGAGTAAGCATGGTGCACGGAATGTGAAAGACGATAGTGAGTAAGGCGGGTTAAATGAATGAAGTAGTTATAGTCTAGGTATAAAATGTAACCTGGTTCTCTATAACTATAGCTCTAATACCAATATGTAACACCCCTAGTCTTGGATAGCAGCGGAAGCTTAACAAGGGTATTACTTCATAGCAAAAAGTGTGGAAAACTAGAAGGGGGGGGGGGGTTGAATAGTTTTACCGATTAAAACTTTGTTTTAAACTATTTAGATCGACTTATGTCAATCTATTTAAACGTGTGTGTTGGATGTTGATAGATAAGCATATAAATAAAGAAAGCAAAGATAAAGAGTAAGAAACACAAAACCAAAACATGAGTGTTTATAGTGGTTCGGCTACAAGGACACCTTCCTTGCCCTACTCACTCCCCGAGTCACCTACTCGAGAGTTCGTAAGCACTACACGACACAAACTGCTTATGGCGGAGAAGCCTTCACAACGTCGCCTACTCTTTTTCCGGTACAAGGCTAGACACCGGGTTCTTCTACGAGGTAGAAACAAACCTATCACAACGTCGCCTACACTTTATCCGGTACAAGGCTAGATACCGAGTTCCATTTTAAAGGAGGAACTACTACCCAACACTACACGACATCTATCCCAAAGGAGATCCACTCCTTATGACAACTTCAACAAGTATATCAATATCCTTAGACCCAATACTAATCTATCTTGTACATCGACACACCATATCGAATGTACACCCTAGGCACTTTTCACTAATGCCTTTGACATGATCTTTTGGCACCTTTCACTAATGCCTTCGACTTGACTCTTTTGGCATCCTTCACTAATGCCTTTGACACGGACGTTCGGCACCTTTCACTAATGCCTTTGTCTTGACCCTTTTGGCATCCTTCACTAATGCCTTTGACATGGACGTTCGACACCTTTCACTAATGCTTCGTCTTGACCCTTTTGGCATCCTTCACTAATTCCTTTGACACGGACGTTCGACACCTTTCACTAATGCCTTCGTCATGACCCTTTTGGCATCCTTCACTAATGCCTTAGACACAACACTTATAGAGAGGAAGAAAGAACTATCAACAAGAGAACTTCCATAGTCTTGATGATGATGAAGCATGGCAACACATGGACTTGAGATTAATTGACTTCAAGAGGTGGTGATCTTGCCTTTAAGAGGAACCTAGAGAATCACACAAAAACAAACAAACACAAACTACATAGAAAGATCCTTTGGATCTGAGGTTTAGAGAGTTTACAATACTAAGAGAGAATATGTGTGAAAGGGTAAGTTACAATGAAGAAATGGCTCACTATTTATAGACAAAAATATGCTACTGTTCCACGGATCCCTTGCTTGAGGGATCCGTCTAGTGTATTACTAGGGATCCGTAGGACGCTCCCCCTAGATGGGTTATGGGTCATGGATCATGGATCATGGGTTGTAGGTTTTGATCCATGGGTATCTAAATATATACAATGTATCTAGAAGATGCAATGCATCTAGTCAATGGGTCATGGGTTAGCTCCATGGGTCATGGATAATACCTATTATGACTTATGCATGATGTCATGCAATGGATCATGGGTTATGGATAATGCTCCATGGGTATGGGTCATGGACTTTGGGTTTTACCCAAATACATTTAATGTATTTAGTCAATGGGTTAAATACTTAGACGTCTACCCATTATAATACATACTGAGTATGTATATATCTGCCCATTATGTAAACACTAGTTGTTGTACATATGCATTACTAAACCATGAAAGCACTATTACTTGTTTAGTGTTTTATATGAAAACGTAAGTGTGTTAGTAAACTATTGGCTCAAACCATTTACGTAGTTTATTTGTTTCGTTAAAATGATTTTACGTTTGTTATCGACAAAACATTTATAGATCGTAAAATATAAATAAACGTTTTTACGGCTTATTTGTATTATCAAAAAGTGCAAGTACATAAAATGACTCTAAGTGAGACGTTTTGAAAATAAATTATCACTCGATTTATAATAATATCAGAGTTTACAAACAAGGTCCCATAAGTTATATAATGTACATAAGTAGTAAACAATTTCTTTAAAAACTTTATCGAATGATAATCATATGCAAAGTCTTCATAATTTTTCCGTGCGCCTTTAGTGCGTGTCAACTTATACCTGGGATAAAACATGCTAAAAATCAACACAATGGTTGAGTGAATTCATAGGTTTAAGTATTAGACAATAAATTTTTCAGAGTTATATTAATAATTGCAAGGTGTTCAATTACTATTCAAATAGTTATTATTGCTTTAATCATAAAAATCAATTTGCACCATCTATACATCAAATTAAAATTTGAAACTCAAGATGTTGCATCTATATGAATAGAAATGCATCTAATGCAAGTCGTTGCATCTCAAATTCGTGATTTTGGTCACTTCTCACCACTTCTTATTTTAATTTACTTCTCACTGGATCCCTAATCTATATATATATATATATATATATATATATATATATATATATATATATATATATATATATATAATAATAATAATGGCCCCATGTAGGTATTTTCCATTTACCTAGTATTTCAAGTATAGTGCATTTGGGTATTTGATCAACACAAACGGGATTCGTCAATCCCGATAGGCCTTCCCAAAATATTTGCGCTCACACACAAGTAATTAATGATCCATGATATGGGGACTTTTAGCAATAGGTACTTAGGCACTAGCAATACATATTCACGAAAAGCATACATTTTCAAATGATTGTCCATAGTAAAAATAGATAGCATGTATCTCTCCTAAGGAGTTTATAAAACAATTAGATAAAAATTGGGGCTATGAACTCACCGGAATAATAAGCAACGGATTACAACATTATAAAGTGTATCGAGAAGTCGCGAGTTTTAACGACGACCTAAAAATATAGTAAGTGCGTCTTAGGTTTATATATAACGAGGATGTACCAAATTACTTTTATAAAAGTATTTATATACGTTTGACATTGTACACATTTTTGTAAGTTTACAAAAATGTAAAAGTTTATTTTTAATCAAGTTTTAAAAATAATTACAAGCCCTATTGGTAAGTTAACATATAGTCGGGTTTATGTCACTTTTAATAATTCACCTATTCCGTAAATCATTACGTCTAAATCTTATTTAAATCTTACAAAAAGGAAAATGAGTCATTTTCCAATAGTTGGTATTCCTAACCCGCAAACTATTATGAATTGGTTTTTATATCCTCAAAAAATTATTTGAATATATTTATCGATTTTTGAGGTCTTATGGTCTTAAAAACCTCATATCTTATGTCACTAGTATTTTCTTTAGTGTCAATGCAGAATTTTGACCTGCACAATTCAGTCCCACCGAACCCGCGATAAGTTGAGTTCTACAACTACGTTTGACGCAGGTCTCACGGAAATGATTAGATTAAAGTTTTAGCTAAAAATTTTATTCTTTGTGCAACAGAGGGTTCTATGCAAATTTTAAGAGATTATAGCTAACTAAGTTCAGTGTGCGATTTTCGACATAGTTTACCATTTTGGCTCTGGTTTACTCATCGGGATGAGTTATGAAATGAGCCTCATGGAAAAACGACCATAAGAAATAGTTCTACAAAACTATCGATTTATTTCAGGTCCATAATCTACTGAGTTGTGCAGACATCTCAATCTTTGAGATTTTTTAGAAATTCAGCTTTATAACATGTATCTAAGGCTTGTTTTTATAGTTTAAATCTTGTGTACAACGTCAACCACTCACAAAATAATACATACATAATAAAAATACAATAAAGTCCTGTTGGATATTACTTTTCACATACACATCAAACCATAACACAAAGTAGCATATAGATGGAATTCTAGAGAGAGAAAGTTAGAGGTTTAGGGAACTTAGTGAGAGAAAGTGAAAGATATTATTATGAGCTCCAACTCTCTACCTTGGGAGGTAGAGAGTATTTATAGTCTTACATAAAACGCCACACAACGGGCTGTGGATCAGGCATACAGTGGGTAAAGACCCGTCCGTCCTCCACGGTGTTACTTAACTAAATACTACTTAACTTAAAATAACTATGACAACGAGCTTTCTAACGATTACATATACTTGAGGTGACCGAATCTTTAATACTTGGAATTTCTAATTCCTAACAATCTCCCCCTAAGGGAGGTCACCTCAATCATGTACCAACATTACATTGAATACAAATAGATATTACATTAACAATTGATCTTGCATTCTTGATGTAGTCCTTTGCTCCTAAGCTCGTAGTCATTGATTCTTCACATTGCATGTTTGGTTACTTCAAGTGGAGGTCTTTTCCTGATCCACGTGATAATAATTTTGAGCCATCTTTTGAGATCATCAGCTATCAACAATCTCTGACACATCCTTTGTGATGTTGGTATTATGTGATGTTGTGACTTTAGGACCGACATGCTCACCTTCTGGATCATGATATCTTCTCATCAGAGTAGTGGAAGCATTTGTTGAATCATGATATTGGCAGCAGCGTAGCAGAAGCATGGAGTGAAAATATCAGAGTCATTGATGCACTAATCATGATTTCTTTTGAGATGAATGTGTTAAG
>BPTQ01000005.1:134956985-135121505 GCA_019973895.1 Chrysanthemum seticuspe | reverse complement strand
AGAAGTTATTATAACAATATTGAAAGAATTATGAAAGATAAACTTAAATCTTACTAGAAGATGATGAAAAACAAGAATTTTAAGAACAAATTAACTCTTAACCCTTCTAATCTTTAACCCTTTCTTCTAAATCTTCAACCGAATCTTTATCCCTTGTTCTAATAACCCAAGATCACTTGTAGACACTCTTACTTCAGCCCCTAAACCACTTTGATCAAACCCTTGTGATAGAAGAAATTATGGTACCAAATGAACCAAGAAACTAGTAAACTAACTAAACCTTACAAGATAACACAAGATTTTGTTGTTAAAAATAAAAAATCATGGTGGAATATGGTTGTGTTGTAGTTCACGTATAAGAGAGAAAGGAAAAAGATGGATGATGTTTTATCTCAAAGAAATTGAATATATGATAAGTACTAGTTTTGTTAAATCTATATTAGTCTATTAGTCATTGTTTGTAGGTTTTACACATGTTCTTAAGGGTTATCAGGCATGTCATATAGGTGATGATAAGAGGAATATGTAGTATTTATCTTATTATAAAATGATATTTTTGTGATTAGAGTATATAGTTTGATTCCGGTAATTACTAACGTAAAGTTTTTAAGTCATGAAACTTAAAATTGGGTAATGTAAAATTATAAAACTTATAAAAGTGTTAAAACTTATCAATATACTCTATATTAGTATATTAGATGAGTGATAAGTTTTAAACCTAAAAACGTAGGTTAAATTAGCGTAATACGTAAAAGATATATAGTTTACATAAAATTGATAAAATAATAATAGCTCATATAAAATATGAATATAAGAAAAATAAAATGCTTAAAACAAATAGATTGACTATAGTCTAGTGTTGGTTACGAGTTAAATGTTCACGATTCAACTTTCTTGATTATATGTGAAAGGAAGTTAACTTTAAATTAAATAATATTGTAATAAATAGAAGTATATAGTCAAATTATGACTTGAAAAGTACGGGTGGCTACACTATTGTATAATATAAACCAAAGTCCAAATATATGATTGAATGTCAATTCCATTAAAACTAGTTGTTAGATAATAAAGGCCCGTAAGTCTGTTGGGTTTGACCGGGTTTGTTTAGGTTGGTCACTATTTAATCTCTTGTAATCATTATAGTTAAATGAATCTGATCAGTAATATTTGAAGTATTTCCTCTGATTTCTACATGTTATGAGAGCCATATGTAAGTTTGATTTTTTATTTATTTAAAATCGAAAACTAGTTGATTATTGTGATTCGGGAGGTCGGGGAAGCTTAAAATACAAGTTAGACATGGTTAGAGTAGTGAGAGAAAAGAAGGAAATATGTTTGTTTCACACACTTATTATGGTATTACAAGAATGAGCTTCACCCTCCTAGTTGTGATTAGAAGGGTTTTATACAATACTATACGCCCATCTTTGCTAAATTGACTAAACTAGTTCTTGCGTATAAGTAAGTAAATATACTAATGCAATTCTCGTAATGGCTTCACTTTTGAGGCTAACAATCTCTCCCCAAGTGATGTAATACGGGAATTTCTTACAACGTTCCCTACAAGTAAAATATAAATACACAACAAAAGCGCAACAACTCTGAGAATGTCTTCATAGTCTCCAAACTTTATTAATCTTTTCAGCTTCATGAATTTTCTCAGCTGCCATCTTTCTACTTGTAGAAAGACAACGTAAGCAAATGCAATTAGGGATTAAATATGGCTTTTAACTATCCCCTAATTAGTGCATATTTATCTTGATTTCTCTCCCTTAAACCGACAACCCTTCTAATGAATGCCCTGAATCTAAAGAAGTCTTCTGGTAAATGTGTAAACCGTCTTTGGTCTTCTAACATGCATCAAATAAAGTATAATTGACTATAGACTGAAGCTTATTTAAGGTTGTCCATTCGGGGGAAACAAAATATCAACATCTTCATCTCACTAAATACAATCCAGTTATCTTACGTATAACATTTCAGCCCATAATGTACACATATATCATATGGAAAATGAAACGATATGTTGGGTCTGAATTGACCCAAATTGTCTCTAACAAATATTTAAACATAAAATAGCCTAATAAACCCTCTGAAGGTCAGGAGCATAAAATTCTATGATAAAGATCAGAGAGAATGTCACAATGTCACTTCATAACTATCAATATGAACATGATAGCTATCAGAAGTGAGATACTCCCTGATAGTTATCAAAGAACATGTCTCAATGATTATTATTCAGAAGGTGTGACTCACTGATAAAAGGAATCAGTGTGTGTTGTACAAAGCTCAACCAATTGTCTAGCTTCAGGGACGTCAAAGACCAACTGAAAAAAAGACTTCACAAATTGATACGGTGTCAGGGAGTGATTTACAAGGAGCTAAAAACAACACTAGGGTCCCTGGGATCTGAAAAAATGTTTCTCTGACTTTGAAGACTTAATTCAGCTTCAACAACCTCATCCTCTGAATGTATGGGTGGGAAACTTCTTGAAGAAAATAAGTTAAAGTACTTATTGATATACAAAAAAAAGGCATTGGGACTATAAGTTGTAAAGTCTGGTAAGCCGAAAGTACGTTCAAGACCAGCCTAATAGGCAAATGCCTATCTATTACAAGTTGGCAAGTTGCTATGCACCCATGAGCATCCACTGTTTCCCGTCCTATATAAAGCAAAGGTTGTAACCGAGTTAAGTAGAGATTCAAACTTAGAAAATAATAAAAAGTATTATAGTTAGATCATCCTCTCCTTGAAACAACAATGCAAAGCTAGCTACCTCTTGTTGTTTGATTTTGGAGAGTTAATCTGTCATCAACCGAGATAGTTTTCCGTATGCTATCCCTTGTAAATCATTGATTCATTTTTAATAAGATTTATAAAGTTAAAAAGTACAAAGGGTGTTATTAGCGTGTTAGAGTCGTTCTCATACAAACCCAACCTCAATGTTGATGTTAATCAGTTTTTGTCACTTGCTTAAACTGTTGTTCATTTCTTTAATGGTTTGCGTGAACGTGCCGGACCCAACACGATAACACCAAAGTAACAAGTTGAAACACTGATCATTTCTGCGGTTATGAGAAACGTCTCTTCAGCATGAACATTAAACTTGATCACATGAACTTGTTGTGTTTCTCCGATGTACACATTTATCTCCCCATGATGGTTGCGATCTATCGGAATCAACATAAAATTGTGTACATGAAGCACTAACTGGAAGAACCATATCATAAATCATATCAACCCATGAGAAGACATCGATAAACCCACTCTACTACAATACCCTTTATTTATCTAACTCTTTACCACCCCGTATCAAAACCGACGACTATTTGTAGTAACTAGATATGGAGACAACCCGATATTACGAACTTGAGAATGACGTAAAATCCTCCACACTTGTGACTTCATCTTGTACTCTACTGTGACTAAGAATGGTGTACTCTATCCCAAACACCAAAGTATAATAAGCACAATCCCTCTTGACATATCCTTGACTATGTGAGACACTTAGCACTACAACGTAACTCCTTAAAATGATAGCTATATACTGAGAGCACAACACCGTAACGCTTTAAACATATATAACTAAATAGTTGTAACACCCCACCCGACAAGGGTCAAAATGTCACATTATGGTGTCAATCAGAACATAATAAACTAAATAAATAAAATACAAAGTCATGAAACAAATAACTTCTAAGGAATACAAAACTACTAAAATTCTTAAACGAAAAGAAGTAACCAAAACATAAATCTCAAACTAATTTCAGATGACAAGGGAAGCTAAGGTTGGGTTGGTCGACTAAAAGCTCCTACTCTCATCACTCAAATCCCAACATCCCGCTTCATACATGCCGCAGAGAAAAGAAAATGCGGTTGAGCTAACACTTAGTGAACAAATATAAATAATGAAAAGAAATAAGTCAAACATGAATAAGCGAAACGAATCCACGAAAACCTGCTGAAGAAGATGTTAAATGAAATAAGGACTCAATATGGTATTAAGGAATAATCAAAAGGGTTATAAAGGAATTATAACGAAACTGTTAAGGAATTGCCCAAATGCCTAAACATGATACATGAATATACAAAAACAACCAAACATATCATATCAATCAATCATATCATATCATATCATATTATAGCATAATAAATAATAGGAAATGGAGTGATCTACTTCCAGAAGTGTATGGCACACATATATATTTGAACTGAGTACCTAGGATGCATCCATACGCTCCCTGGAAAATAAACATCATACATAACCATACACATGCTTTTGGCAAGTATACTTACGTATGGAATCATAATCATAATCAAATGCTAGCACAAAAAGAAACGATGTGGACAAAAAACACACCTTCATAGATAACATCATGCCATTGGTGCCTCAATGACATGGCCATGGTACCTGAGATGTCTTTCAAGCTGAAGAAGGAAGGGCGCTTTCCTTCGTTGAACACAAGACATACGGGGGCAAATCCAATCCCTTAATTCTTTGATCCCAATTCAATTGTTGTTTGATGTAATAATAGAGGTGTCAGGCTCAGACTCTGAGAAAGGTGACATGCGGTTAGTCCCAACTCATAAATAAACATAGTTAGTACCTTGGGCAATGGATTTGGTCAAACAATATAAATAAACATTAACAATTAATGGTTGTTCATCAAAGATAATATGAAAATAGAATGAACTGAATAAACATCAAATAGCATAATCAAACGAATATCATAACAAATGAATCATATCAAATGGGATCACAAACGAATATCATAACAAATGAAACAAAATCAAAGATTAAAGAGTCATGAGAAGCCCTTACTGATAAAGGGCAGAATATATGTACCTTAACAAATGAAAAAAAAGAAACGAGAAAGTGAGCACAAGGAAACAACGTCACGCCTTCTTCAACAAATCTACATGGATCAGGGTTCATAATATACTTATTAGCTCATTTTATAAGTTACAAATGGTTTTTATTGATCTATACTTATACTTATACTTATACTTATAACATACTTTAGAGCTTAATATGTAAATCTGGGTCAGTTTCTCACAAAATTTTAGACACATCAAATGAGCTCCAGAAGCTCTCAAAATTTTATCTGATGTTCCTATATAAGTTAAGTAGTTACTCAAATTTTTGCAGATTTTATTAATAAGTGAAAATAGCGTTTCAAAAATCGTTTTGCTAAACCTGTCCAAAAAGTGCATTGCAGGTATACCCAGAAAGTTTGCCTTTTGTTAACCCATTTAGACACTTCAGAAAAATACACAAAAATTCCAGGAAGATACAAATAACTTAAATATCACCTTTGTAAAAGGATAGATCTTAGCTCCTCAGGGTTTAAAAATTACAAATAAAAAACATGAACTGATTTTCAGACTTGATTTCTTAGATTTGACACTTGATCTCCCAAAAATCAAAAGACTACCTTCCCAACCTCCAATGACCACAAAACTTGATATTCAGATAGTATACATCATGAACTTAGTTTTAGACTCAAGAATCAAACAAAAACATGTTGTTATCATAAAATTATACTCCTTGCAATACAACCCATTTTCTGGACAGTACACTAGTAAGACAGAAACAACCTTAACCTAAACCCTTTCTACCCTAATCGATTCATAA
This sequence comes from Chrysanthemum seticuspe, assembly GCA_019973895.1. Lineage (NCBI taxonomy): Eukaryota > Viridiplantae > Streptophyta > Magnoliopsida > Asterales > Asteraceae > Chrysanthemum > Chrysanthemum seticuspe. The sequence goes on along the minus strand of BPTQ01000005.1, from coordinate 135,115,869 downwards.
CTAATTCTTAGGGTTTCCAGAATTCATTATCCATATTAATGTTCATATTTAGGCTTAAAACATAGGCATAGGCTCGTATAAAATCTGATTCGAATTAGAAGAAAACAACATCAAGTCGACACATACATATTACAAGTTTTATGATTCCATGAGGCGTATGGTTTTGATTAGGTTTACCTTAAGGCTGGATAAAAAAGAAACAAAGGAACAAGAAGATCACACCACCACGACCACCAATGCTGCTACAAATCTTCTTCTTCTCAATCTTGGAGAGGGTAAACAATGAATTTAGGGCTTATTTGGTTTGATTGAGTTGGGGAGAGACGGTGAGGGTCCTTGGTTGTGTCTTGGTATATGATTTGTTTGATGTTGTCTACTTGTGGTTGTGGTTTACTAAAGTCAGAGGTTACATAAGACTGTCTGACGTTCTATTTTGAAGGTCAAATATTGGTGGTCAACAAAGTCAAATATCGGTTGCTTTTTGGAAAATCGGGTAAAATTAAATTCCGGGGCTTTGGATAAGGACTAAAATCGGTTGTTTTGTAAGATGAAATGTAACACCCGTAAATTATCATAGCAGAAGATAATGTAACTAGGTGTTACTTCATAGTATAAAGTTCAAGTCGTAGAAAACGCTCTCTAAATGAGACATTTTAAAAAGTTACCATTCGATAAATGAAATCAAAGTTACAACATATGAGGTCCCAAAGTATAAGGTTACATGAACGTTTTTCAAAATATTATCGAATGGTTAATATAATGCATCAAGTATTCAAAACATGCCATGCAACCCAAATGCTCCAAATGCAAGCTATCGCCTTAAGACCTGATAAAAATACATGTTAAAAGTGTCAACACAAAGGTTGGTGAGTGCATAGGTTTATTGTAAATAAGATGAAAACCTTTTTAAGTAAATCCTCATTACAAGTATATGTCAACCTAATCCTATTACAAGGCCTGCTCATACAAGACTTGTAACATCTTAGGTCCACATACAAATTCATGATGATAAATATAAGTGTAAAAGTCAAGTACGGACCACAAGATTTTAGTGACTAGTTCAAGATAGTACCAAGTCCATTCGTTCAAGATTATACCAAGTCCGTTAGTTCAACATTATACCAACTCCATTAGCTCGAGATTATACCAAGTCCGTTAGATCGAGATTATACCAAGTCCGTTAGATGAATATTATACCAAGACCGTTAGATTAAGATTATACCAAGTCCGTTAGTTCAAGATTATACCTAGTCCATTAGTTCAAGATTATACCTAGTCCATTAGTTCAAGATATGGTTCAAGATTGTAAAGATTGTAACGAAAATAGTGATAACTTAGGCGATACGTAAATATTTAAGTAAAACGAGCATGCATTCTCATCCCAAAAGTAGTTCAAAATAAGTAAAAGTAGGGACCATAAACTCACCGTAAAGAAACAAGAAGCAGCGAATTATTCTAAGAGCAACAAAGTTTTGTGGTGAAAATACAAGAATCAAGACAATAAACACAATAACCCTTTTAAATCACCAATTTGACCCCAAGCTCCCAAATCAATTTAACCAAAAACCATTCCAAAACACTAGATCTATCAATCCTATAACCATGCAAACCCTTTCAAAACCTTCAAGAAAACTGTTGCAGAAACTTCATATTATCCAAGATTTTATGGATGTTTGATTGAAATTAACCAAGTATTAGATAAAAAGAACTTATGATCTTCAACCTATGATCATGAGATTAGTGAAATTTAGATGGATTTGGTGTTTGTGGTGGTGTATCTCACGGCAAAAGAGGGAGAAACAAATGAGATAGAAATTTTTAGATCAAAATTTTGCATGTTAAAATGAGTTGGTGATATAATTTGATGAATCATATGTAAATGAGAACACTTGTCCTCAAACTGGAAAAGTGTGGTGTATGTGGTGTGGCTAGGAGGGATAAGGTGGAAGGGCTAGTTTATCTTAGGTAATTTTGACCAATAGTTTGTAGTTTCGATCTCGGTAATTGAAAACGTAAAGCTTTTAAAACTCGAAACCTAAAATCGGGTAATATAAAAGTCTAAAACATATAAAAATGTTACAACTAGTCAGAATAACCAAATTTTGTATTTTTTATGAGACACGAGTTTAACTGGGTGATCAAACATTGTTAACTTTACAAATGTAAGTTGTAAACCCGTAAAACACCTTATGTGCAAGGTTTATGTAAAATTGGAAAGAGTAAAATATGACATATAAAATGTGAATGTAAGGAAACCAAAATGCATAAAATATGTACATTAGGCATAGTCTAAAGTTGGTTTAAATTAAATGTACATGTAAGCGACGTACGCGAGTGAACCTATCTGGTTACTCGCAAAAGTTAATTTTCGCGAAATTAAATAATAAGTAAAATTAATTGATTAAATAATGATATGTAAAATTCAAATTGTTACATTACGTACCCCTTAAAGGAATCCCATCCCGGGATTCAGTTTGTTTTGGACGTTAGAGTGGTGTCGGTGAAAAAATAAGGGTGCTGAAGCTTGAGTTCGTACTCATGTCATATCGGATACACATAAGCCCACTCATTTATAAATAGTTACTTACATAAAGAAGCGTCCCAATTTATGTAAGTAGAAAAGTATAAACTTATGGTTCAACGATTTACTATTTCCTTATTTAAATGAAAATGCGTCCCCATTCATTCAAATAAGGAGATTATAAATCATCCTACTTAAGAATTTCTGAAACAACACTCATACTCAATCGGTATTTTAATAGATGGTGGATTACGAGATGACGTAGTTGTTACAAAAGTATGGGATGAGTGTTCAAACTCATCTTTGGGGACGGATAATAAGATAGCCAGTGAGATTGACAGACTGTGACGGGTTTTGTGTAAAATGATATAATTGTAAGTTTATAAAAATTTTTGGAGACCATTGTATCACTCACAATGTCTGATAAGTAAATGAGACCATTGTATAACCCACAATGTCTGAAATGGTTTCTAGAGATCCTTTAAAATGAATGATCAAGTTTGACAGTTCAGTGATTGTGTGCGTGGAATGCAACGTAATGTTATGTTGAAATTTTATGATACAACGGTTATAGTCTAGGTCTTAATGCAACATAGTTCTCTATAACCAGAGCTCTGATACCAAACTGTAACACCCTTAAATTATTGCAACGTAAGATAATGTCACTAGGGTGTTACTTCGTAGCATAAAGTTCAAGTCATAGAAAACGCCCTCTAAATGAGACGTTTTAAAAAGTTACCATTCGATAAATGAAATTAGAGTTACAACATATGAGGTCCCAAAGTATAAGGTTACATAAACATTTTTCAAAATATTATCGAATGGTGAATAATGCCTCAAATCTTTAAAACATGTCATGCGACCCAAATGCTCCAAATGCAAGCTATAGCCTTACAAACCTAAGAAAAATACATGCTAAAAGTGTCAACAAAAAGGTTGGTGAGTTCATAGGTTTATTGTAAATAAGATGAAAAACTTTTTAAGTAAATTCTCATGATAAGTATATGTCAACCTAATCTTGTTACAAGTCTCGCCTATACAATACTTGTAACATCTTAGGTCCACATATAAATTCATGGTGATAAATATAAGTGTAAAAGTCAAGTACGGACCACAAGATTTTAGTGACTAGTTCAAGATAGTACCAAGTCCGTTAGTTCAAGATTATACCAAGTCCGTTAGTTCAACATTATACCAAGTACGTTAGATCGAGATTATACCAAGTCCGTTAGATCGAGATTATACCAAGTCCGTTAGTTCAAGATTATACCTAGTCCATTAGTTCAAGATTGTAAAGATTTGTAACGACAATAGTGATAACTTAGGCGATACAAAACTAGCATGCATTCTTACCCCAAAAGTAGTTCGAAATAAGTAAAAGTGGGGACCATAAACTCACCATAAAGAAACGAGATAAATATAACGAGATAATGCAATGAGAAGCCATGGATTATTCTAGGAGCAACAAGGTTTTGTGGTGAAAAGACAAGAATCAAGACAACAAACACTATAAACCTTTTAAATCACAAATTGATCCCAAGCTTCCAAATCAATTTAAACATAAACCCTTCCACAACACTAGTTATATTAATCATATAATCATGCAAACCATTTCAAACCCTTCAAGAAAACTCTTGCAAAAACTTCATATTATCTAAGATTTGATGAGATTCGATGGAGGTTTGAGCAAAATTAACCAAGTATGTAACACCCCCAAAAATGGTTTGCAGCGGAAGAAAAGGGTTTTGGGATGCTACTAAATTGGATCATAACAAAAAGTGAAAAATAAAGATTTTTCTTAAAAGATTTCATTTATTGAAGTGAAATAGAGTTTACAAAGGTTGATTTGTTGCCAAAAAATGGCCCATTAATAAAATGTGGTCCCCAAACGTAAATCAGAGTCATCTATGACCATGCCATGCCAATACCCAAGCGCCTCAAGAGTTAGTTATCGCCTTTTTAATACATGAGATAAACATGCTTAAAAAGATCAACACAAATGGTGAGTGATATTCATAGGTTTAGTAAATAGTTGAACACAAGTAAGAGATGATAATTGCTTCGAAGACATTTACCATAGAAAACAGAGATTATTATTATGCACTAAGCTCATGACACCAATACTAACTGCATACACCTAATTACTGGTGTAAGTAATAAAATTGCCCCCATATGTAATAGCCAATTACATAGAGATAATCAAATATGGTGCGCCCCGGTTATTTCCGATAACCGAGTCGGGGTCGTCAATTCCCATAGTACTATCCAAAATATTTGCGTTCACTCGCAAGTGATTAATGGTTCATGATAAAGGGGACTTTTGGCAGGCAACTTAGGCTATAATAATAATAATCAGGCAAGCATACATTTTAAGAAAAGACTTGTGTTATAGTTTATAGCATGTATCTCCCCAAAAAAGTTTATAAAACAGTTAAAAGAGTAAAAGTGGGGCTATGAACTCACCTTAGTGCGAAGCAATGTAAGAATCGATACTATCACAACTAGCATCGGGAAAAGAAACAAAGTAGTATCAAGTGGGGCATCGCTCAATGATGCAAGAGCACAGGCAGAACGGCTCGCCATCGACTCAACCTAGTAGTGTACGGCTTATCTCAGAATACGTATCGTAAAGTAAAGAGATTTCCAAAAGATAAGTGTTTTAGTTTTCGTGGAATACTCGTATCAAAGATTTCCAAAATCCAGTATTAATATCTCAAAAGTTTAGTTTTAATGTTTCGTGTGGTGATAAGAAACCAAGGACTCGACAAGTAACTCACGCCAAACATAACTCACACCCAGGTATAATGTATATTCCAATACATTGTAAGGAATAGTCAAGAAATATTGACCAAGACTCAAGAACACACGCTTAAAGCAATAAGACATATAAAGGAAATTAAACAAGTAAGGTTCATTTAGCAATTAAGTAATAACTAGGTAACAGGTAGAGTTTCAGACATTTACCCGGTAATCTCTGATAGGTTTGCTATGAAATGTATGTTTCACAAAAGTGTTAATATATATATTAAGTAATACGGTTTTATATTTAATAAAACTGTTGGGAATAATCCGTTACCACGGATAGTTGTGGTTTAAACTATTCGGATTAACACTAGCAGTGGAAACATATTACCATTGCTGGTACATTATTACCACTGCTATAGGAAAACGTGTTTAGATAAGTATAGAATAGATCTTGTGAATATTCTATAATGTTAGCTTTATACTTATCTTGTAAAGGACTCCTTGTTGTATAAAAGGAGGTCCTAGGTCATTGTCTTAGGTACTTGTCTAATTACCTACGTATTACTTACAAAGGCTTCAAGGTATAACCCTAGTGATAATCAAGATCACTCGTATTATTCATTAATAATATTGGAGCTTAAGTTTTGTGTTTAATCTGTGTTTATATACAATACATCTTATAATCCGTCTTCTAAAGTATTACTAAGTAAATTCCGCGTGCTTAATAATATCATACAAAATATCATTGACACAAGGTGTGTGTCCAGATCCATCAAGTGGTATCAGAGCGAAGGTTATGATATTTTGTTTTAGAAGATCCAAGGAATAAGCTTAATCTACTCACTCAATTCAATGGAGATGGAAAACAACCAGTCCAACTCTTCTACACCAAGGCTACCTAAGCTAAAACTTAATGAGTTTGAGATGTGGAGGATACTGATTGAGCAATACTTTCTCATTCAGGACTATGCTCTTTGGGAGATCATTCAAACTGGTGATTCTTTCAAGCCTGTGACTAGTACTGTGAAGGTTGGTGACACAGATGTTGTGAAAGTTTCTGTGCCTGAATCTAGTATTGAAAAATCTCTTAGGAAGAATGATCTTAAAGCCAGAAGTTTATTGCTGATGACTCTTCCTAGAGATCAGATCATTGCATTCAGCAAGTACATGACTGCTAAAGAACTGTTTGAAGAGATTTGCTCAGTGTTTGGTGGTAATGATGCTACAAAGAAGACACAAAAGACATTGTTGAAGCAAAGACATGATGCTACAAAGCAAAGTTATTGAGCAAAGGTTGAAGAAGGCAGGGAAACTTGCTACAAGCTCTAGTAGCTTGGCATTATTGTCAACCTCTGTTGACAGTGATGATTCTGAAGATGACAGTGATGATGATGTTGCCATTGCTGGTTCTAAAGTTTCCACTGGTACTGTTAATGTTACCACTGCAGGTTCAAAGAAGAAGGTTGCTAGTATTGGAGATCCTACCTTTTATGCTTTCATCTCTACTCAAGTAGATGGCTCTGTCTTAACTCATGAAGACATAGAGCAAATTGATGAAAATGACTTGGAGGAGTGGACATAAAATGGCAAATAGCTCTGCTTAGCATGAGAGCTAGGAAATTCTACAAGAAGACTGGCAAGCCTATTCACATCAATGGTAGTGAAACTGCAGGCTTTGATAAGAAGAAAGTGGAGTGCTTTAATTGCCACAAGTTTGGACATTTTGCTAGAGAGTGTAGAAGACCAAAGACCAAGGACAGCATGTCTACTTGGTACAAGCAAAAGAAGGAACCAACTGTGGAAGAACCAAAGGCAATGTTGGCTATTGATGGTGTGAGTTATGATTGGAGTTTCATGGCTAATGAACAAGAAGAAGAACATTCAGATGCTGCTCTTGTTGCTACTGAATTTGCTCTCATGGCTTTCTCTGACTCTGAGGTATAAAACTTTGAAAGTTGTTCTAAAACGTGTAGGGCTGCTAGAGAAGTTGAAAGGCTTAATGATTTATATTCTAATGAAAGACAAGAGTTGTATACTGCTAATTATACTGTGTCTAACCTTAAGAGAGCTATAGCAGTATTAGAGAAACAAATAGATCACTATAGAGAAAATGAGACAAAATATAATGATGATATGATTCTTCTTAGAAAAGAGGTAGAACATACAAGAGCTGTGAATGAAGCATACCAAAAGGAGTTGGAAAAACTTCAAAAGAAAAATGAAAATGTCAATTTAACATTAAACACATGTTATCATCAGTCTAAGTCAATTGATAAAATTTTAAATGCTCAAGTACATAGTAAAAGTTAAGTCTGGTATGGGTTATAATACTGTGCCTCCACCTCTAAGGGGTGTTCATTCACCTCCATGTATAGATTTAGCTCATACAAGCTTAGAAGAGTTTCAGGACTTTGAACGTGAATATAGTCCTTTAAAGGACACAATGGTGAAACGTGAGGAAGAGATTAAGCATGATAATGATGTTTTTGAGAGTGCTAGTGACTCATCTGTTGTTGATGGGAATGTTAAAAAGAATGTAGAGGCTTCTATCCCAAAAGTTGTTAATACTGTTACAAAGGAACCTAGGAAACCAGTTAATAAACCTAGATCAACTGTAAGGTATGCTAAGATGTATAGGAACAAGCCTACAGCTCCTAGGGGTAACCAGAGGAGTTGGAATCATGTTAAATCTCAACAACTAGGTAGTGATTTTGTGATGTACAATAAGGCATGCTATATTTGTGGTAGTTTTGATCATTTACATGCTTATTGTGACTATCATAATGGGAGAAGGGAAGTCCATGGGAATAAAAGGGTGAATTCTTACATGTTTCAAAATAATGTATACCCTAATTCACATTGCAAAATGATCCCAAGAGCAGTTCAACTAAGAATTGGCCTCAAAACTTTTGCCACTACAAAAACTGTTAACACTGCTCACCCTAAGTCACCTGTTAAAAGTGCAAAGTCCAAAACAACTTTTGCAAAATCTACACAAACAGGGAAAGGAACTTTTCAGAATAATAAGGTTCATTATAACCAACAGTGGGTACCTAAAAGCAAACCAGCAGTTACCACTGCTCATTCAAAAGTTACCACTGCAAGGGTTGTAAACAAGAAAAGGGGGGACATGGGCAATGATGTGAAGGCCTCAGCACGTTGGGAATGGAAACCTAAAGGAAATACCTCTACAACCAATCCCAATGGTGTATCAATGACCTTTGATAGATTTAACTATATTGATACACGAGGCAGATCCAAGTCAATCATGGCTTGGGTCCCCAAAAGAAACTAACTCTTTACTCTTATGTGCAGGAACATCCAAGGACAAAAAGATCAGATCAAGGATACAGATAGTGGGTGTTCAAGGCACATGACTGGCAACAAGTCCTATCTTTCTGATTTTGAACATTATGATGGACAGTATGTCAGTTTTGGAGGTGGAGTAAATGGAAAGGTTGCTGGTAAAGGTGTAATCAAAACTGGTAACTTGGACTTTGAACCTGTGTACTATGTAAAAGAGCTTAAGTATAATCTTTTTAGTGTGTCGCAAATGTGTGACAAAATTAACAATGTTCTTTTTACCAAATATATGTGCTTTGTTCTCTCTAAGGATTTTAAGATGCTTGATGAAAGTCAGATTCTTCTTAAAATTCCTAGAAAAGGCAACCTATATAGCTTTGATATGAACAACATTGTTGCTAAAGATGATTATGCTTGCTTGCTTGCAAAGGCCACAGTGGATGAATCCATGTTATGGCATAGAAGGCTTGGTCATGTTAACTTCAAAACCATTAACAAGATTGTCAAAGATGGTTTGGTGAGAGGTTTACCTCAGAAAAGATTTGAAAATGATCAAACCTGTGTGGCTTGTCTTAAAGGCAAACAACACAGAGCTTCTTGCAGGTCAAAGTTGGTTAACTCTATTGCTCACCCACTTCAAATGTTACATATGGACTTATTTGGTCCTACATCAGTGAGCAGCTTGAATCTAAAGAAATATTGTCTAGTGGTAACTGATGATTTTAGCAGGTTTACATGGGTTTTCTTTCTTGGAACCAATGATGAAACAACAGGCATCCTCAAGATCTTTATCACAGAAGTAGAAAACCAATATGATATGAAAGTTAAAATCATTAGGTGTGACAATGGGACAGAATTCAAGAATAGAGTTATGGATGATTTTTGTAGAGATAAAGGTATTAAAAGAGAATTTAGTGTTGCTAAAACTCCTCAACAAAATGGTGTTGCTGAGAGGAGGAACAGGACACTGATAGAGGCTGCTAGAACTATGTTGGCAGATTCTAAATTGCCAATCACTTTTTGGGCTGAAGCAGTTAACACTGCATGTTATGTGCAAAACAGGGTTTTAGTGGTAAAGACAAAGAACAAGACACCTTATGAATTATTTAGGGGTAGACCACCTATCCTTGACTTCATGAGACCATTTGGATGTCATGTATCTATTCTCAATACCATAGATTATCTGGGCAAGTTTGATGAAAAATCTGATGAAGGGTATTTTGTTGGGTATTCTATGGTTAGCAAAGCTTTTAGAGTATTCAACTTAAGAACCCAAAAGATTGAAGAGAATCTATATGTGGAGTTCCTGGAAAACAAAGTAAATCTCAAAGGAACTGGTCCAGAAAGGCTGTTTGATCTTGATACTCTAACCAATACTATGAATTATGTACCTGTTTCTACAGGAACATCTTCTTTTGATTTTGCAGGTTCAGAAGAGTTTCTTGATGATGATGAACCAAGCAAGGATCATGTAGATGATCAAGATGAATTCAGTCTACCTCTTTGGGACTATGCAGATAATGATGATATACCAAAAACTGGAGATGCTCACCCTTCTAATGATTTTGGAAAGGAAGTAGCAACTTGCATGCTGAAAATTCTGAAAGCAGTGGAAATATATATTCCACTGCTAGGCCAGAAGTTTCCACTGCAACATCAGATGTGGAAATTACCACTCCAGTTACGGAGGAAGCTCAAGCCAATGATGCTGAAATCTCAAATATGCCAAGTGAAATTGCAGTTCCTCAGACTCCCCACACTTCTATTCATAAATCACATCCTCTTGAAAATGTGATTGGGGATATCTATTCACCTGTGAAGACTAGAAGACAAACAAAGCTGCCTGATGTCCATGGATTCATTAGTAAAATATATTAATCTAAGATTCATGAAGGCAAGAATGAATGTCTCTTTATGTGTTTTCTGTCACAAATGGAGCCAAAGAATGTTTACAAGGCACTTGAAGATGAAAGTTGGGTAGAAGCAATGCAAGAAGAGCTGCTCCAATTCAAGCTTCAAAAAGTATGGGTGCTTTGTGATTTGCCTTCTGGCAAGAAGGTAATAGGTACTAAATGGGTGTTCAGAAACAAGAAGGATGAAAGAGGAATTGTTATCAGAAACAAAGCTAGGCTTGTGGCTCAAGGATACACTCAAGAGGAGGGTATTGACTATGAAGAAGTGTTTGCCCCAGTTGCACAAATTGAAGCAATTAGGCTGTTCTTAGCCTATGCATCCTTTATGGGCTTTAAAGTCAATCAAATGGATGTAAAGAGTGCTTTTCTATATGGGCAGATAGACGAGGAGGTTTATGTCTCACAACCTCCAGGCTTTGAAGACCCTGAATATCCTAACAAAGTATACAGGGTAGTTAAAGCTTTGTATGGCTTGCATCAGGCACCAAGGAAATGGTATGAAACCTTAACTACTTATCTTCTTGCTAATGGGTTTCATAGAGGCAGGGTGGATCAAAATTTGTTCATCAAGAAAGACAAGAATGATATCTTGCTTGTTCAAGTGTATGTTGATGATATCATTCTTGGATCTACAAAGACAGAGATGTGCAAAGAATTTGAGAAACTAATGAAAGAAGAATTCCAGATGAGTTCTATGGGTGAACTCACATTCTTTTTGGGACTTCAAGTACTACAAAGGCCAGATGGTATTTTCATCAATCAAGATAAATATATGGCTGAGATACTAAGAAAGTTCAAGTTCACTGATGCAAAGTCATCAAGCACCCCTGCAGACAAGACTACACATCTACTCCTGAAGGAAAATAGTGGTGAAGCAGTTGATGTGCACATGTACAGGTTTATGATTGGTTCTTTGATGTATCTTACATCATATAGACTAGACATCATGTTTGCAGTGTGTGCATGTGTAAGGTTTCAAGTTACTCCCAAGTTCTCTCACTTGACTGTTGTGAAGAAGATTTTCAGATATCTTAAAGCATTTCCTACTCTGGGATTGTGGTACTCCAGAGATTCTCCTTTAGATCTGGTTACTTACTCAGATAGTGACTATGCTGGAGCTAGCTTGGATAGAAAATCTAGAACAGGTGGATGCCAATTTCTTGGCAACAGATTAGTGTCATGGCAGTGTAAGAAACAAACTATGGTGGCTAATTCATAAAATGAGGCAGAGTATGTGGCTACTGCAAGTTGCTGTGCTCAGGTTCTATGGCTTCAGAATCAACTTTTGGACTATGGGTACAATTTCATGAATACCATCATCCATATTGACAATAGCAGTACCATTTGCATCATTAAGAATCCTGTTCAACACACAAATACCAAACATATTGAAATTAGACACCATTTCATTAGAGATTGCTATGAAAATGGACTAATTCAAGTTGTCAAAATTCATACAGATGACAACTATGCTGATTTATTAACAAAAGGACTTGATGTGGGAAGATTTTAATACTTGGTAACAAGTATTGGAATGGTAAACCCATAAACTTTTTGTCAAAATGTTCTCTGGTGTTGAGGGGAGGCTGTTGGGTACTGAAATTGTTGTATGAGTTTGTATATGTTTGCTTGTATTCCTGTTTAAATTTTTATGAAGCTTTGATGGGAGTTGATCTTAAAAGGTGTATATCTGAGATACACAAAAATGGTTGTTGATTCACCATGTCTAATCCACATAAGAATCAACTAGTCTAGAGCAAACGGCTACTGGTAAAGACTTGTCAAATCCGTTTATGGTTGATAGTTTACCAAAAAATATATGGTTATCAACTCACCATATTCTTTATGATTAAGAGTTGGCTAGTCCATAGCAAACGGCTCTTGGTAAAGACATATCAAATCCGTTGATAGCTGGTAGTTTGCTAAAAACTATGACAAGAGCAGTCTAGTTTTCAAATGATTTTATTTACCACTGCTCTTTGAAATTTTTGTGAAAAATTACCACTGCTAGTTCACAGTTTCCACTGACAGTGTTATTTTACCACTGTTGTTCTAGCCGTTACAAATGATTGTGTCAGTAACTTATTTTTTACTAGCCGTTGAAAGTAACCACTGATTTCAATATATATAGGGTTAAAATTTTAAGGAAATTATCTACTTTCCATATTGTTATTTATCCTCTTAAAGATAAATACTTTCTAAAGATAATTTTTCTTGCGCAATAATCTTAAACCCTAACCCTATATATCTTTCTCTCTCAATTGGCTAGTTATTACTTCAATTCTTACTGACATAATATCGTTTTTCAACAAAAGTTTCTATGGCACCTTTAAAATTTGCAGATGAACACAACCTAGTGGCCTACCTACAAAAGTCTAACGAGAAGAGTGGCCCTGTTTTTCATCAGATTGTGGACTTTCTCAATACCACTCATATAAGGTATGCTTTGTTTTTAAAACCCACAATCTATATCTCTCAAATCAAACAGTTTTGGTCTTCTGCTAAGTCCATAACACTTGAGAATGGAGATACACATAAAACAGTGGATGCTCTAAGAGCCACTGTGGATGGGGTAACTATTGATGTTACTAAGGCATCCTTGAGGAGAGTTCTCCAATTGGTTGATCTCAATGGTCTCATCACATTACCTATGCTCGAAATTCATGATACTTTATTGATAAGGTTTTAAAAGGTACCTTTTTGAGGGGTCGTTTAAGCCCTTATTTGATCATTTTTGTATCCGTTATTGCTTAATATCGTTCCTTTTCACTTTTTAGGTCTCTTGAAGGCAAAATGCTGGAATGGCACTTATTTGGACGAAAAGGCGCGAATATACGAAGAAAATGGCCAAAGTCAAAATCGAGAAACTCAAAGCTGCTGAAAACATAAGGTGACGGCGTCACTGCTTAACTGCGACGCCGTCGGAGGATTTTGTGACGGGACAGAAGCCAAAACTCCTATTTTCAAGTGACGACGTCAAGTTATAAAAGAGTAGGCCGTCGCAACTCAGACGGCCTAGATGCAATCCAGACGGCGTCAGAAGCTGAAGAGGACGGCGTCACAAGCATAAGGTGACGCCGTCGCAAGTCTAACGTGGCCAAGACGAAACCCTAATGACGGCGACACGACGTCGTCACAAAACATAAGGTGACGCCGTCGCATGTGTAATCTTATATATAGAATCCGAATTTTTTCAGTATTAGTGTGTAGTCTTTTGGAGTAAAAACCTAAACCGAACCAAGGCTGTCTTGTACAGTATTTTAGGGTTCCAAACCCTATCTTACACCAAGATAAGTGTTTTACTTCATTAATACAATTATGTCTTTGATTATTTGTGTGTATGCTTGCATGTTCTCCATGTCCGGCTAATTTACTTGTGTGTTTGCTTAGGGAATATGAAACTTAATTATTGAATATTGATTGGTTGTCTCTTATCTTAGTTGATTAATGATCTAGTAATGCGATAGGTCATTCGTTGTGTACTTAATGCTTGATTAAATCTTTGTGAACCTTAGAATATGACTCCTTGAGTAGTTGTAAGTTAAACCATCCAAAGAGTGCCTTAGAGTAAGAGTTTATTATCCCTAGTGGGTTTTGTAGACGAGACCCTTTGGTAAGTTCAAAGAGTTAGGGAGAAACGCATACCCTACAACCTTAGACACACAACGCAACTAAGAATAAGGACATGACAATTCAACCACCAATAGGAGATAATTAAGGAGTAGTAAAACCTAAGTAAACACATCTTTAAACTACCATACGAGCACACAATAATTAGACATAGACTACATACACCTTAGATTAGATAATTAGATAAGTATAGTAATCGGTAGCAATACCAAACCCCCAAATCCAAACCCCGAGATTCGTACCTTTCCTGTTCTTAAAATTATAAAAAGATAAAAAATAATCTTCCTCAACCCCAACCTTAGCGTAGTAACTTCTCACTAGCATTCCTATTCCCCTAGAGAACGATATCAATACCCGTGGCTTACCCTAATACTACACTACAACGATTAGGTTCACTGCCTAGGGTGTTGAAAAACTTGCTCGACGAAAAGGAAGTTCCTTTGACCCCGAACGACGCATGTAGCGTTATCAAGTTTTTGGCGCCGCTGCCGGGGAATCGAATAGCTAGTTGGTAGTCCACATCGTTTAGGTTTCTTTACTTGATTCCTATCAAGTAAATTTTTCTTATTTTTAGCTTTCTCTTAGTCTATCCCCCTTCTTCGTGACCTTTGTTCGTAAAAACCATCACTCGCCATGATACGTATCTTCCGCCGAAGATTCTTCACTCTACCCGTTCCCAATCCCGAAATTGAGAACGCAATCCCACAAAACCCTTCACCCACTCACCATTTTGGAAATCACCTAGGGCATAATGAGATAAATTGGCAACAACAAAGTCCTTTCTATGACTCAAATTCCGATGAGGAACTTGATTATGGTGAAGCACTTGATAGCGGGGAGGTCATTAATGGAGTTAGTTTTGAAATTGAGGAAGACCCCTCCCAATGTTTTGACCCTAGGTGTAGGATTGAGAAAGATGGCCCCTTTGACATGCAATTCCCTTGCAAAATAGGACTAGAAGGGTTCGATGCTTATTTGAATTCATTCTTACCTTTGAACTTAATCTCAAGGGACCTATACAATAAAATCAAGATCAATGAGTTAACTTATCAAGGGAACAATGTTGTTGAAGCAGTCACTCATTTGCACGTGTTTGTTAGAAATTTTGCTTATTTGGTAGAGTTCATGGTCTTAGAAGACTTAGGAGAATTTATTGATAAGGACCTCACTCAAGTAATTTTTGGAAAACCTTTCAAAAAATTGACTAGGTTGAATGAACGGATGATTGATGGTCTAATTACATTCTCTGATGATGTTGAAGATTTTATCTACCAAATGCCACGCGCTCATCCTAGGTTTAAACATAAGGACATTGAGGTTTGTAATAGAATGACCCCTATTCCATTGCTTAGTGAAAGGGATAAGCAAAATGGGCTTAGGTACCCATATGAGAAAACTAAGCAGTATTACAAAAAATGCCTTGAATTAGGAGATGATTACAAAAAGAATGAAAGAGCGTTGGAATGGCTTAAGTATGAGCACTTGAGCGTGCGCGAGGAAACGTAGGAGCACGACTACGAGTCTAGCTACAAGACTCTTAAATAAAGAAAAGCGCTTCGTGGGAGGCAAACCATGCTTAATTGTTTGCTTGTTAGTGTCATATGTCTTTTATTGATTGTTTATTCTCATGTTTAAATTTGTAAAAATGCTTTATTTTGTTTTTAACCTCGTCTTAATTGCATATAAAGGTATTTTACATAAGGGATAAGTGTAGGGAAGATTACACACATTTTCAAAAGAAACGTAAACATGAGAATAACAATTAACTAAAAGATATATATGTGTGTTTGTTCGAGTTAAATGCTTGTATCGAGTCATAATTGATGTTTTGCAGAAATGTTTCCAGATTCTAAAGATGTAAATTTTCCAGAATTTTTTTTCCAGAAAATCGCAGACTAGTTTTTGTCAGAATAACCTGACGGCGTCAGGAAGGAGTAAAAACAGCAGATTACTTTTTTTTCTCGTTTTCTGAGCTACTTATAAATTTTTGGAATTTTCCAAGTCTTAATTTTCTAGAAATTCTGTAAACATCCATTCCACAAGCATTATATCCTAGTTTAAATCGAGTCTTATATATATTATTACCGCCAATTTTACGCGAAGGTTTTGTTTGTTTCTTCAAGTGTGCAGGTTTAATTTATCAAGAAGAAGCTACATAAGATTGGAAGGAGCTTTTCACGCATAAATTCTTCTTGGAAAGGATTTAACCACTACTTCACACACGGATCCTACCGAGCTAATCAGGGGAGTACTAGTTTCTTTCGTTTTTAATTACCTTCCATTATCATAACTTTGATACTTTCGGGGAACATTGGGGACAATGTTCAGTTTAAGTGTAGGGAGGGAAAATAAAACGGGAACTTTGAAACTATGCTTATCCTTGATTATTTGCTTTGTCCAATTGTATTTGTGTAATAAACCATGAGAAAATGTCGGTTAGGGTAATTTTGGCACCAAATTTGAAAATTTTCATGATATATAGGAGTGGGCCATTAGTCTTAACAAAAGCGTCTCACGGATAGGAAGTTGCATGACTAGCACAAAAACCATTTACCACCTAAATTCCACCCAAAATGTGAGGATAACCCTTAGATTAGTAGGAATTAAAGCATTCATCTTTAATGCTTAGAGTGTGAACCGGTAGTATATTAGATTCTAGAACTTCTTTTGTGATGCATTCCGAGATCGCTAGTAAGACTACACTTGTGTAGTTAGGAATAACTAAATGATAAGAGGCATTAGGATAACCCTTGTTTGATACCCGTAATATAATTACTTCTTCCACTTCGGTTGAGTAATTCCCCCACACCTTTTGCGTTGTACTCATCTTTAGTACACGATACCCCTAGTTAACCCCTCAGAGCCTATCCTTTTCGCGGTTCTCGTGATGTTTCGGTTTTTCCGGAATATCAATGAAGAGCATTGTTTACACCCCACCCCCAAATATACACCCAAATCGCCTTAGCCTACCTTGTATGCACTCACTTTTAGTGCATTATTATTTTCACCCTAAACCCTTAGTTCAATTATCTAGTTGCTTGCATGAGTTGCTAAGTCGAGTCATATCCTTTGTATACAGTTTTGGGACGATTGGGATTCATGGGAAAAGTTAAAGTTTATGAAATGACGGGAAGGGAACTTTAACTTCAAATTCCCTTTGTTTTCATAATAATGTACCCCAAGTGTTTTGATCTTTTCAATTCGGGTCAAATTAGTGTTAGAGTAATAAAAACTCAAGTGTAGGGATGTGCCTATAAATCCCTATCATTTTGATGTTACCGTAGAGGATGGTAGAGTAAAAGTGTATGAAAAAAAAATCGAAAAAAAAGAGAAAAGGAGAAAAGAAAAAAAATAGAGTGATAAAAAAAAAAAACATACGGGCTACCATCCTACATCTATCCTTTAAATTTATGTTTGTTTATTTCATTTAGCTACTGTCTAGAGTGTCCAGTCTTGGCTTAGCAACGCCATTCTTCGTATGCTTGTAACAATAAGATTTTTGACTTGCCACCACTTTATAGCCTATCCCACCAAACCCTTTGTTTCCCTACCGTAAGCCTAACGTTACAACCCTTTAAAGACCTCTTTGATAGTCTTTCCTAGGTGCTTACGCCAAAGCGATGGAGGTTTGATCTATTCTCAAGCCTATGGTAATCTATGTACTAGGACCGGTTAATGAGTGTTTATCTTCCATTTCCAATTTGTTATATTTCATATACACCCGAGAGAGATGTGAGTATCCAAACACCCCATGTGAGGTGCTAGTATGTGATTTCCGTGCTTGTTATGACTTTTGCGGGGCTTATATATGTTGTGCACTGTTTTAAACCAATGCTTCATGACCCCTAACTTATAAATTAATTGGCTAAAAGCACATTTTCTTGAGGACAAGCAAATACCAAGTGTAGGGATATTTGATAAGGTTTTAAAAGGTACCTTTTTGAGGGGTCGTTTAAGCCCTTATTTGATCACTTTTGTATCCGTTATTGCTTAATATCGTTCCTTTTCACTTTTTAGGTCTCTTGAAGGCAAAATGCTGGAATGGCACTTATTTGGACGAAAAGGCGCGAATATACGAAGAAAATTGCCAAAGTCAGAATCAAGACACTCAAAGCTGCTGAAAACATAAGGTGACGGCGTCACTGCTTAACTGCGATGCCGTCGGAGGATTTTGTGATGGGACAGAAGCCAAAACTCCTATTTTCAAGTGACGACGTCAAGTTATAAAAGAGTAGGCCGTCGCAACTCAGGCGGCCTAGATGCAATCCAAACGGCGTCAGAAGCTGAAGAGGACGGCGTCACAAGCATAAGGTGACGCCGTCGCAAGTCTAACGTGGCCAAGACGAAACCCTAATGATGGCGACACGACGACGTCATAAAACATAAGGTGACGTCGTCGCATGTGTAATCTTATATATAGAATCCGAATTTTTTCAGTATTAGTGTGTAGTCTTTTGGAGTAAAAACCTAAACCGAACCAAGGCTGTCTTGTACAGTATTTTAGGGTTCCAAACCCTATCTTACACCAAGATAAGTGTTTTACTTCATTAATACAATTATGTCTTTGATTATTTGTGTGTATGCTTGCATGTTCTCCATGTCCGGCTAATTTACTTGTGTGTTTTCTTAGGGAATATGAAACTTAATTATTGAATATTGATTGGTTGTCTTTTATCTTAGTTGATTAATGATCTAGTAATGCGATAGGTCATTCGTTGTGTACTTAATGCTTGATTAAATCTTTGTGAACCTTAGAATATGACTCCTTGAGTAGTTGTAAGCTAAACCATCCAAAGAGTGCCTTAGAGTAAGAGTTTATTATCCCTAGTGGGTTTTGTAGACGAGACCCTTTGGTAAGTTCAAAGATTTAGGGAGAAACGCATACCCTACAACCTTAGACACACAACGCAACTAAGAATAAGGACGTGGCAATTCAACCACCAATAGGAGATAATTAAGGAGTAGTAAAACCTAAGTAAACACATCTTTAAACTATCATACGAGCACACAATAATCAGACATAGACTACATACACCTTAGATTAGATAACTAGATAAGTAGAGTAATCGGTAGCAATACCAAACCCCCAAATCCAAACCCCGAGATTCGTACCTTTCCTTTTCTTAAAATTATAAAAAGATAAAAAATAATCTTCCTCAACCCCAACCTTAGCGTAGTAACTTCTCACTAGCATTCCTATTCCCCTAGAGAACAATATCAATACCCGTGGCTTAGCCTAATACTACACTACAACGATTAGGTTCACTGCCTAGGGTGTTGAAAAACTTGCTCGACGAAAAGGAAGTTCCTTTGACCCCGAACGACGCGTGTAGCGTTATCATTTATCATCCATGGGGTATGATACCACTGATAAAAAGGCTACTTTCAAAAAGAGTGGTTTTTGTCCCCAATGGAGATTTTTGATTCATACTCTTTTACATTGTCTCAGTCCAAAGAAAACATCTTATGAGCAATTTAGTTCAGCCATGGCTTACCCTTTGGTTTGTCTAGCCACTGATAAGATTTTTAACTGGTCAAATTATATTTTTACAAGTAGGACTGGCAATGTAAAGAGTTCAACAAAAATTTTAATGTATCCAAGGTTTGTGCAAGCAGTGCTAAATGAGTTTCAACTGCAACCCCATACTAATATTTATGAAATCAGTTGCCTAAAGCCTAAAGTTTTTCAAAACATGAACAAAGATGGCAACATGATTTTTACACCACTCTTACCTCAAATGCTTGCAAAGATTACAACTGAACAAAACACATCCATAATCTCTGTTCCAAACATTGATTATACTCCACTAGTTTCTCAAACCTATGAGAGGAGGAGCAAACAGCCACTTTCTTTCATGACAACACAGCAAGTTTCTGAACCTTTTGGTCTAGGAACAAGCGGTGGTGGTTCTAGACTTCTACCTAGTCCAACTAGGGAGGAATCTGAGCCAATGCCCCATGATTCACCTCTCCCAACAGGTAACACAGTTGGAAGTGATGAGGGCAGTGGGCAACAATTGGAATTGATGGTTGTGTGTACAAAGTTAGCCAAGCAGGTTGAATCTCTACAGAAGGACTTGGCACATGTCAAGAAGTAGCATGCCAAGGATGTTAAACACTTAAAAGAAGAGATTCAGACTTTGAAGAGTGAGTTGCAGGGGTTGAAAAAGCATAGGAAGACTGCAAAGTTGGTGATTTCATCTTCATCCTCACCTAATGATGGTGATTCAGCTAGTTTTGATCAAGATTTGGGTAATTCTCCCAAACAGGGGAGGGAAAACAAGTGCTGAAATTCAGGGGAGGAAAATTGATTTTGAAGATGAAGGAGATACTAGTAAAGGAGCAAAAGAAGCTAATACTCAAGAAGAGCAACTTGATGATCAATATATTTTCTGTACTGCAACTGATTTTACCATTGATTCAATTTCCACTGCAGAGCCAAATATTGCCACTGCAAGTGAAGAATTTGATAAACTGAAGAAAGACAAAGGTAAAGCAGTTATGGAAAGTCAAGAGCAACCTGGAAGAAAGATTTCAAAGAAAGAACAAGTTCAGATTGCTCATGATAAAGAAGTTGCTGAAAAGATCTCTGAAGAACAAGTTGCTGAAAAGAAAAAGCTTGAAGAAATGAAAGTTGCAAGCTTTTTGGAGACTAAAAGATTGGATAGAATGGAAGAAGATCCACTTTCCACTGTTCAACCTACAATACTTAGAGAGAAGACTCCAGAGTTTAGCTATGTTCCTTCTGAAGAAGATATTGAGTTCTTGATTGCTAATAATCCAATAATCAAGAAAAAGGCAATTGACCTTGTAACTGATGCATCCTTAACTGAAGAACAAAGAACTGCTCAGTTGAAGGATTTCATTCAAATGAAGAACAATCAAGCACTTGAAGATGTGATTAGTACAGTCAAAAAGGGCCAAAAGAAATCAAGACAACTAACCAAAGCACAAGTTCTCTCATATATAAAGACTTATTGTTGTCATGTTGGTGGTTGGAAGAAGCATCAATTCAAAGGAATGTCTAATGATCAAGTTGAAAGAGCTTACTACAGAGTTCAAAAACATGATAAAGATTTTATTGCAATGGGCTCTGAAGAAGAAGCAAGAAGGTTTCCTGGATTGAAGAGAAAGGCCAAAGACAGTGATTCTCAGACTGTTAAGAAGACTAAGGTAGCTGAAGAACTAGAAATTCCTACTGAGAAATTCACTGAAGAACAACTGACTGGAATGATTGTGATTGTAGAAGAAGAGTTTTATCCAGAACCACTGCAAGTTAGACATCCTATCATTGATTGGGAAGTTTACACTGCTAGCAATTTTGCTCCAACATGGAAGATTACAAGTCTAGGTGGTGAAACTTCATCATTCATTCAATTTGAAGATCTTATAAAAGCTTTTGACAGAGATGATCTTGATACACTATGGAGGTTAGTTCAAGAAAGGTTTAATGCTCAAGATCTCAAAGACATGAAGGAGATGCAGTTATGGGTTAATCTTGGAAGGCTCTATGAACCAAATGTTAATGATGATTTCTGGAAATTCTCATGCACATGTCCTGGTACTAAATGGTTTTATTATGACTCATGTGAAGTTCATCATGTTTCTACAGCAAATGGAGTTGATGCATTCATGCTTGCTGAGAAAGAGTATCCACTCAGAGCTAGAACTCTCACAGTGATGTTATGTACAACAATAAGAGTTCATGAAGACAATGAGAAGGTCAGAGCATTATTACATAGGCTTCAAGATCAATGTTCCAGAGCTATTCAGAAGTTAAGGAAGAAGTAAAGTGTTTGGTTGAATTTCCCAAATCCTTGAAGATAATGCATATTGAAGAAACTTATTGATTTGCAGAGAAATCATAAGTTTAGGGGAGGATTGTTGGGAATAATACGTTACCACGGATACTTGTGGTTTACACTGCTCGGATTAACACTAGCAGTGGAAACATATTAGCACTGCTGGTACATTATTACCACTGCTATAGGAAAACGTGTTTAGATAAGTATAGAATAGATCTTGTGAATATTCTATAATGTTAGCTTTATACTTATCTTGTAAAGGACTCCTTGTTGTATAAAAGGAGGTCCTAGGTCATTGTCTTAGGTACTTGTCTAATTACCTACGTATTACTCACAAAGGCTTCAAGGTGTAACCCTAGTGATAATCAAGATAACTCGTATTATTCATTAATAATATTGGAGCTTAAGTTTTGTGTTTAATCTGTGTTTATATACAATACATCTTATAATCCGTCTTCTAAAGTATTACTAAGTAAATTCCGCGTGCTTAATAATATCATACAAAATATCATTGACACAAGGTGTGTGTCCAGATCCATCAAAAACTATACGTTTCGTCTTGTTTTCAGGTTTTATAAAATGAAAGTTTTTGAGATAATATGTTAAGTATAGAAATAAGAGTGTGATATGATTCGTTATTCAAAACATGTTTCGATAATAATTAATCCGATTAGATAAGTTTAAAACGAATGAAAGTGTTCAATAATTTTTACG
The DNA here is from genome assembly GCA_019973895.1 of Chrysanthemum seticuspe. Lineage (NCBI taxonomy): Eukaryota > Viridiplantae > Streptophyta > Magnoliopsida > Asterales > Asteraceae > Chrysanthemum > Chrysanthemum seticuspe. Next base: position 135,093,238 of record BPTQ01000005.1, on the reverse strand, counting down.
CCCAAGGTACAATATGTATCAATATAAGTCCAATACTTGTCCAAATTATCCAAGTCACCACCCGATATTCAAACGCTCGTTAAATATTCATATTGTCCAAATAATCCAAAAGTATCCAAAACCTTACCGTGGCAACAATACCATTACGTTACTCAAGTATATCTTGACAGGACAATTTATAACTTAACACACTTTTCTTAACAGTGTGGGCTTCGGCCCCTTTTATAACAAAACGCAACCCTTGATGGGATTTTGAGACTCATGAATAACACAACGAAGGCTCACCCTATTTGGGCTTTTGTTCCCGGGGACACCTTCATACTACCAAACACAATTCTTTATATCGAATTTATAAAGTCATTTATAATCACGACATAGTAACACACCGTTGCGTGTTATTTGCTGTTACATGGGCTTAGACACACTCTTAATATCAAATTTCCAAGTCAAACGGACCCAAATGGCTGTAAACACTCGAGCACCATTTTCACAAACATGGCCATGCTCACAAAATGAAAACGCAACACAAATGCGACACAACCAACGCCCTTACTGTTAACCAAGACCAAAGCATAAACTAACATATCACATGATGCAAAACTAGAAATAGACTCGAACCAACTCGAACTTGCTTGGTATTTATGCACGCGTGACCAAATTAATACCCATGTTAGACCATACCCGAGCAAACAAGGATTTAATATTTTGACACACTATCACCATACTTCACAGATTTACACCCAAAGTAACCAACAAATCCAATAACAATATCACACAAAAATCCGATTTATAATCAAACACGATTCATCCGTGACCAGAACTATCTTAACCCGACTCAACAAATCAACCAAAATCGTCTTAAAGATTTACCACACAAACTCTTTTTATTACAAACGTTTCAATCGTTATTAATCCACGGAACTTTAACAAATTATACATAATCGGTAAATAAATAGATAAATAAATAAATAACGAAAAATGGTTCTCGTCATACCAAAAGAATTAACGAGAGGGTGATAGCGAGGTCGAGAGTGATGAACCGTAAACAAATGGCTTTGATTGGAGGGTCACGAGATGAACTGAGACGAATTGGTACTTGTGCAAGCTTCCTTACCCCCTTCAATTACAAAACCCCCATGGTAATTTTCAAAACCCCTTTGATCTAAGAAACCCTAATTTTTGTGTTTGTGAGTGAAAAGTGAAGAAAACTGTAAAAACCCAACTCTATTTGTAGATGCACAACGAGAATACTTGGACCATCACTTTCTTGACCTCGAGTTTGGAGGGTAGCTTCTCTTGGCATCCATCGTTTTCCAACGCCTTCATAGCACATGGCTTGGGACCATCTAGGGGATAGTGAGGCCGAAAGGAGTATGGTGAGGGTGATGGGGTTAAACGTTTGACTTGGTTAAGGGAAGAAGAATCCCTTTTTGTGTTTATTCACGTGGGAGGGATGAAGCGAAAAAGAAGAATCAGAAAAGAAAAAGAGTATAAGAGGGAGAGGGATAGGGGCGTGGCTGTGTTTTCATAGTAGGGTAGCATTTTTGTATTTTATTAAATGTAATATTAGTAGTGTTAGTATTATTATTAGGATTATTTAGGTATTGTGTGTATTTAGCGTCCGGCTGCTAAAATCGTAAACGCAACATCTTGAATGAGTAAAACGTAAAAATTATGTTTTTGGACACGTCTTCGAAAGTCTGATATAATAATATTGCCGTTGTCTTTGTTAGTTCACTCTTATATTTTAACTGTAATTGGTATGTTACCGGTACGCGTGCGGACTCGCTAATCGAGATAATCTCTCGTTGACGTGCTTTGTTCATCAGTAAATATTAGAAATGATTTATTCTCATCATTCGTTTATCAAAGCTACTCGGTATTGCATATTTCAAGTAAAAAGTAAAAATTTAGGCGTAAAAATGCATAAAATCGTTTAATTAAATCAGGATAAACGATTACTTCATTCTTTATAGGTGAATAATGACTCGGGAATTTACAGGTGGTTACAGTACCTACCCCTTATGGGAACCTCGTCCTCGAGGGTAAGTTTGTGTTAGTCGCTTATGTGATAACGGGAAAAATTTTGAAATTTTCTAGTCTTGTTCGCAAACGGGATTTGGATAAATTTATTCGAATAAAAAGAATATTTCGAGAGGCACAATTTTTTTGAGATACAAAATTGGTTAAGAGGTTTGCATCCTCGAAAGGATCCTATAAATTTTATTATTATTATTTTTTTTTTATTTATTTATTTTTTTCACGTGATGCAATTAAAACAATTTCACGAAGATGGATGTTCGATATTTCTTAGCATAAGAAGTTTTGATAAGGTTTGACCAGAAAATTTTTGACTCGTTAGAATAAATCTTTCTAGAAAATGTCACCACGCGTTTCATTGTTGGCACAATTTTTATTTGAAGAAAAGTCATCGAAGGTGAAAACGTCCTAGAAGAAGATGTGGTTGGGTATATATGTTTTCACAAGTTTTAGACGTTTTAGGGTTATGCTTTTCAAAAATATAAAGTCTTTAAAATTTATTTTAAAGATAACTTGATGCATGTAAAGAAACTTGTTGGATTTCAGCTTTTGTGATGAAAACTTGTTAAATAAAGTTTCAGACGTCAACATGAAATCAGTTCTAAGTTGGAGGTTTTCATGTGAATTCAAAAGTTGTTTCTCAAATTCGAATAATTTCAAACCTTAGCTTTTGTAGATGATGAGTCAGTTTTATTTTTCAAGCATTACCCATTAAAATGTTTATCTATTGTTTTTAAAACAAAGCGCTTATTTTTACTTCGAGAATTTGTTCTATTTACAAAAGAAATTATCGGTTATTCTTTAAAGTTTTTCAAGAGAAGTAAATAGTTTGTAAGGAAATTTCAGTAAAGTTTATGAAAAGGTTTGTAAAATTACTTTATTGAGTAAGGAGAAATATTTTTATCATTTACAGTTTGATAATAAATCGTAGTTTGTGGTTCGGTGTTAAAGCAACAACTTGGTATAGTGATTTTTAAAACATCCTATAAAGTAATAGAAGACGATTTATAATTTATAGATTAGTAGTGAAATCGCAGTTAACCTTGTGATAAAAATTCAGGTTATAAAATAACTCGTTAAAAATGGTTTGTAAAATAGCTTATAAGAAAACAATTTATCGTTTATCTAATAGTAGAAGATTTTGTAGTTCAATTAATACCAAAATGGTTTATAGGGTGGTAATAAAATAGTCAGTAAAGTAAAGGCGGATAGTTTGTGAGGTAAGAGTATCAAGTTTTATGGTTTTAAATCAGAAAGTGGCTAAAACAGCTCACTAAAAGGGTAAAATAGTTTATAAGATCGTAATATAACTTGCAGGAAAATTTTGTAATATAGTTTATAACTTACTATCGCAATTGTTTGTTGTTTCATAAAATAGTAGTAAATCAATCGGTTTATCATACCATGAGAAAATAGTTTGCAAAGTATCAATAAGGCCGTTGGTTATAAAGTATTATTAAAGTCGTAAATTTTTGGTTTAATGGTACCGTAGTAAGACTTTTTGTAAAATGACCGCGAAATGGTCCGTAAAATATTTGAAAGCAGTTTGCGTTAGATGACGACAAAGTTTATTATTTCATAAGGAGGGTAGTAGGATAGATACTTGGTATTTCAGAGGGATCCGTTCCCAGAAAAAGTGACTTGAGTTGCAAGTTGACTCTTGGTATGTTTTTAGATCTTTTAGTCGTTCGTTTATTATTTATGTTCAGCGAGGGGTTCCCTTTTGTAGATTTCGAGGTGTGTTGTTCCTAGAACGGCTAGAGATGTAATCCGGTTCATCGATTGAGTACGAGTTTTGGGGTAGAGGTGACATTGTTAAAGCAATGGATGACGCGATGAATTCGATCTCAACGTCTAAGAGAATGATAATAGGATGGGATGATGGAGACATGGGTTGCAATGACTCCGTAATAGAGGTCTAATGGTCCAGTAATGGAGACGATAAGTCGATGGGACGGGAAAACATAAGACGTGGTATTGTAGCAACCCGAAAATATAATCTAAACCTAGAGTAATTGTTAGGAATCAGAAATTCCATATGTGAAGAGTCGGTCACCCCTAATATTATCTAGCATAAGTTAGCTCGTAGACATATCGTCTGTTACGTTATATATTAGTTAGTTTGTTGCGTAGAATAGTTTAGTGTAACACCGTGGAGGAAGGACGGGTCTTTACCCACTGTATTCCTGCTCCACATGCCGTCATGAGGTCGTTTAGTTTGTAACCTATAAATACCCTCTACCTCCCAAGGTAGAGGGTTGGATGTTCTTTTTGGAATCTAACCTTCCATGAGTTTCTCTTTCTAGAATATCCCACTTTCTCTCTCTAAAATCATCTAATCATACGCCTTATTTGTGATTGTTCTTGTGTTTGTGAAATCCTATATCCTACAATTGGTATCAGAGCCAGGTTTGATCATCTCTCTTACATATACTTGGATTTCTAGTGGTTTTAGATGGTTTTTTAGTTTGAAAAAGTTTAGTGGTTTTTGCATCATTTGGATCATTTCTAGTGTTAAAGCTTGCATTTTGGCTGTACTTTTGTGTTTAGAATCATTGTAAGTACTTGGGTTTTGATTTGGTAAGCTTGAATCACTGTGGGTGAGCTTGTTTTGGATTGAAAAGTGTGTTTTTGAAGTTTTTCTTGCTAGCGACTTGGTTCTCGTAGTATTTTTCACCATAGCGACTTGCTTCAGTAAAAGTTACCGAGTTACAGTGTTAGTTGTTAGTGACTTGAGCCTAGCGACTTGTCTATTGAGACAAGCCGACAAATAGTACAAGTTAGTGGACTCTCCACTACGGCTAGCGACTTGGAGAGGTTAGCGACTTGCTTCAGAAATTGTTAGCGAGTTGTAGAATAAATTGTTAGCGACTTGATACTAGCGACTTGGATCTTAGCGAGTTGCTCTTTAGCAACTTAACTGTGTCTAGCGACTTGGTTCTTAGCGACTTGCTGTCATAATTCTTAGCGACTTGATCATCTCTCTTACATATACTTGGATTTCTAGTGGTTTTAGATGGTTTTTTAGTTTGAAAAAGTTTAGTGGTTTTTGCATCATTTGGATCATTTCTAGTGTTAAAGCTTGAATTTTGGGTGTACTTTTGTGTTTAGAATCATTGTAAGTACTTGGGTTTTGATTTGGTAAGCTTGAATCACTGTGGGTGAGCTTGTTTTGGATTGAAAAGTGTGTTTTTGAAGTTTTTCTTGCTAGCGACTTGGTTCTCGTAGTATTTTTCATCATAGCGACTTGCTTCAGTAAAAGTTACCGAGTTACAGTGTTAGTTGTTAGCGACTTGTCTATTGAGACAAGCCGACAAATAGTACAAGTTAGTGGACTCTCCACTACGGCTAGCGACTTGGTGAGGTTAGCGACTTGCTTCAGAAATTGTTAGCGAGTTGTAGAATAAATTGTTAGCGACTTGATACTAGCGACTTGGATCTTAGCGAGTTGCTCTTTAGCAACTTAACTGTGTCTAGCGACTTGGTGCTTAGCGACTTGCTGTCATAATTCTTAGCGACTTGGTGTTATGGTTCGTGGCGAGTTTTCTTGTTAGCGACTTTTCTATATAGAAATTTGGTAAATCGGTGCAAGTTACTCATATCTAATACCCATCAACACAATGTCTTACATCACTGACCCTTTAATCTCCAAAGTGCTTGAACTTTATGGTACCTCACAGAACAATGAAACTGGTTGCTATTCTAAATGTTCTACCTTGATTGACTCAACAACTTATGATCAACACACTTCACAATCTGAGTCAAAATCTAATGAGTCACACTTGGTATTGACAAATGATGCAAGGCTAATGGAATGCAACATTGAGTCCTTTCAACTACTTCATCAGCACCTCAGATATCTGTTATCCACAACTAGGCATCGAACATGCAGTGCTCTCTTTCGTCAGGACTTATCCACATTGAAAAGAACTGTGTTGCTAAACTTAGAACAACTGAAGCTTCAAATTACCAAAAAGAAGGTATTAATGGAAGACTCGAAAGCTGCACTTCAAGTAATCTACAACCAATTTCAGCCATTTATCAATGGGGAATATTCCGCAGACTTTGATCAACATGTGACTAGAATTTAATTCAAGAAACATACTGGACTGGAAATTCATGAGTACATCAACACATTTATTCAACTTATGGATAATGTGGAAATGTACATTAGGGAAGTTGCTCAAGAGAATGTTCAGTTGAATGTGTTGAATGGGTGTCAGATAAAATCTAATGAAAGTTGTGCTAAATTGGGTAATGGACCAGTTGAAAGAATGGATGATGCTGAATGCGGTATATCAGATACTATAAAGGATGATGAAACCGACTGTACTGAACACAAAGGCTCAGAGTCAGAGTCAGAAAAGCTTGAATCAGATTGCATTTCAGTACCTCCTGGTATGCATGAGGAGACTACTGATGCCATCCCAACAAATGATCCGGGGTTATGTAATGAGGTACCCTTAACTGTTCAACATAATGCATCCACTAATGTGCCTGATCATTTTTTTCCTAACTCTGATCATGATATTGATAAATGTTTCTTGGTTGAGCCTGAATCTAAAATCTTCAAAACAAATGACATAGTTGAAAAAGGGGTTTATGATGAACTTTCAAACAAATTCTCAATTCTTGAAAAACATTGCATTTCCTTTGAAATTGCAATACAACAAAGAGAAGAAAGTTTTCTTACTACAAATACCAGCATAAATCCGCAATTCCCAGAATTTCAAGAATTTTTTGAAATTAACCACTTAAAAGCCCAGATTCAGGACAAAGATTCAACAATATGCAATCTGAAATTAGAACTCTCAGATCTACATAAGAAATGTAATATTGGGATGAACAATCCTAACCATGAAGTGAGTGATACACTTAAATCTAGGAATGATGAATTGGCTCAACGTGTGTCCAACCTATTGAGGGAAAATGAGTCCTTAAGAAAGAACTTATTAGAGAACAATTCCAAGTTGATACATCAAACTAATTCCTTTTTGGTTGACATTGATGCCCTCAAAGCCAAAATTTAGGATAAGAGCTTCACTATTGTTGCCTTAAAAAATGAGCTTAGGAAATCTATTGGAAATAGGGTGAACACTAAGTTTGCAAAACCATCAACCTTGGGAAAGCCAACTGTTTAGAACAACTCAAATCATATTGTAGTTAGGCAGCCCAATGCTTTTAGAACTGAAATATTTAAACCATCGAAATCTAGGCTTGCCTCCCAAGTTGATGCGAATACTATTTTGAAAAAACCAGTTACTTCACTACTTCATTCCGATATGATGAATAACAAACCCCAGGTTAATGTTCAAAGTTCAAAGATCAGGAATACTAGGAGTTCATCTAGTTCTCATAAGAAACATCAAATGGCTGATCAATCCCCTAAGAAAGCAACTAATTACAAAAGGACCAATATTCAAAAGAGGGAAGTGTCTACATCCAAATCTACTGGCAGCTGTTTCAAATGGATTCCCACTGGCAGATTATTTAAGTTTACAGGATCCAAACGGACTTACATAACTAGATCTTGCCTTAAGTGGATGCCCACAGGAAAACTCTTCAAGAATATTGAACCTAAAGGGATCTCTATTAATGACACGCCTAGATCAAACTGTGAAACATCCAATAGTGAGATTACTCATGTCACTAACTCATCCATTTGCAATTTTACATGTGCTTCTAGTGCAATGTGTCCTCAGTCTTTTTCAGGTACAATGCTCAATTCAATCAGGAACATCATGACTTGGTTTCCATCAGAAATGAATATTGCTCAGTCAGGAGTTATAGCTTGCCAGAATTGATGTATCTCGTACTTTGACTCCTATTCGACTTGAATCAGGACTCGCTCTTATTGATCTGTGTACAAATCAGTTTAAAAAAAATTATTTTTAAAAATCATTATTTTTACAAATCTTTCTTTCAAATCATTTTTTAATTCATAATTTAAATCATTTCTCACAATCTAATAAAAGATATATCTCTTGTTATCGATAACATCTACGGTCCTAGAAATGTCATTCAATAATGACACGGGATCATAGATGAAGTTCGAACAAAAGATATACTCTTGTTTTATAATGGGTGGGTTAAATTCAATCAATGTTCATTGGTGACATTGATTGAGGGGGAGAATTTTACAAGTTATCTCGTTTTTCTCTGCACCATTGTTGGACATGTATTGTTTTCAGATGCATGTATTGAGGTGTCTTCTGTGTTGATTGCTTATCTGTTTCATGATGTCCATTGTGTTAGTTTGCTTATCTTATTATGTTATCTTATTATGCTATTTGTGTTAGTTTGCAATCTGATAAGTTCATGGACTGAAAGTGTCTATAATACATAATATGATAAGATAGCGACTTGCTTTTGAAATAATAGATAGCAACTTACCTTTAACTGAGTTAGCAACTTGGCATGTTAAATTTGGGTTAGTGACTTGTTATGTAAAGTCTTAGCGACTTGTTAATACACTTTGCTAACGAGTTACTAAACGCTCACAAAACTACAGGGACTTAAAGTGGCAACTTGGTATTCTTGTAAAAATCTGTCCCTATACCCTAGCGACTTATTATTTACTTTTCATAATTTCAAAAATCAAAAGGTTTTTTGTGTGTTTTATTCTCTCTCGTGACAAATCACTCTTAGCAACTTGATTGTGGTACATGTTTATCTATCCTTCTCCATTCCTTATATGTGATATACTTATGTGCATAATCCTAACACAGATCCTTTATCAGATCCCACTCGTGCTGATTGATCATTCTTAATTTCACTCGCTTAGGTGTGTTAAAGGATTCATCCATTGAAACTAATATTACTTGTGTTAATGGGTTTTGTGCAGAATGGGATTCACTTGGATTATAGTTGTTTATGTTGTCATGAGTAGTAAAGTGTGTTTAAGCGATTCGTTAATATGGTTGTATGTGGGTTGCCTTGTTTGTGTTTCTGTTATTGTTTGTTGTTGTTATGGGTTGCGTTTAAGTGTGATTGATGTTTTGAAATGATTGAATTTATTGATTTGAGAGTAGTGTTTGACGCTTGGTATGAAAATTTCTTGGTGGCAACTTAACTGTGTTCTTCGTAGCGAGTTGGTATGTTTGATATGAAATGTTCTTGGTAGCGACTTACTTGTGTTCTTCATAGCGAGTTGGTTCGTTATTTATGTCTGTGTTCATACTAGCTGTAACACCCCGACCCGACAAGTGTAAAGATATCACAATACGGTTTCATATCAGAACTTTAACTAATGTACAAAAGCGGAAGCCTTTACAAAAACTTACAAAAGATAGTATAAATAACTTAATATTCAAATAAATCTAAGATCTCTATGGTCAAATCTTGCTCTCGGCTCTACTCTCAACCCAGATCAGCTATCCCATAAGCTCATCTTGAATGCTAAATACCTGCCGCAGGAAAAGAAAAGTGCGGCTGAGCTTACAAAGCCCAGTGAACAGATATAACGAAACAAAAGCTAAAACAGAACAATTATACGAATAACGAAAATAAAATGAAATAATGACGAAGGATCTTTTAGGATTCTGCGGAAGCATAAATATACATAAATCCAACAACCACATAACAGTTTAGACATCACATAGCACATTCAAGACACAAAAACAAACGCGTCAGAACAACCAACACATAACGTATCAAAATAACAAATTACGTATAAGCCCAACAGAAAGTCTAAAAGCTAACGGAAACACTTTCTAGTAATTAAACATGGCATTCATACAAATCAATTAATCAACATTTAATACTCTTGATGCAATAGTATAACAGCGGAAATAGCAGACAAGTCATGGCAGACATAATAGCTAAACCAGTTCTCAGATCCAATCCTAACCTTAGCAGAGTTTTAACATGGCAGGTCACATATACAGACAGATAATTAACCTTCAAAACACTCAATTGTGCACTAGCACATTCATCTCGCAAATAAACGCATTCACGTAACGATAACAAATCATAATATCAGATATACGAATCATGTTTTAACGAAATAATCTTATCCTAGCATGGCAACTAATAATCACTTAAACAAATACGTCATAAGCATATTCTCTAACATATCATATCAGAATACATAATATAAACACTCGAAATACCGAATCATACAGAATACTTAACACAGAAGTAACAGATAAAGATTTAGTCAACTACCACGAGCCCAGAAACATATCAGATCATAACATATCATAAGTAACCATTGTATTCGGAGGGGTGACCTCGGAATACCATATATAATATGAGGGGAGACCTCAAGTAACCAATGGAGTAGCTAGCTCCCATAATTTTGTGAAGACGCGTATTGCACACGACATCATTCACCAGAAAACATATCAGATAACAGATAACAGATCTAGGATGCATCCAAACGCCCCTTCCTTACACCATCCAGAGACGTGGCAGAACATCACTCTACTGCCCTAGAGTCATATCAGAGGTGCATCACTGATACGGACACGGAACCCCCATGACTAGTTAAATATTTGGCTCGGGTGTCAAACTAAACTTAGGTCAAACAGGTTGTCATAAATGACACAGATCATAATTCATCATAAAGGTCACAGATAACTTATCAGATAGTTCATATCATAAGGTTCATATTCAGATATTTAGAAATCATAAGTTCATGTCATAGTGGCATGTCATATATTCATAAGCAGAAGTTCATAACCAGAGGTTCATAATCATAAGTTCATAATCCAATATAGAAGGGTTCAACAAATGTATATATCAAAGTCTTCCTATCATAAGTTCACATTAGATATTGCATAGTTCACTAGAACATAAATTCAGATAAGTAACAGATCAAACATTCAGAAAGGGTTCATAGCAATGGCATTGGGAATCCTAATAAGCATAATAGGAAAGCGAACGAAAAGAACATCATACGGAACCTTTACTAAAAAGGTCAGAATATCTGTACGATAACACAAGTGTCTTAAAGTAAGACAAAATATCCGTACCTTAAAGCAAATGAAAGGAAAGCAACGAATGAACGAATACGAAGATATAACGTCGCGTCTCCTCCAATGAATCTACACGGATTATGATTTATTTAATACTTATTAGTATAACGGATTAATCTCATTAATACTTTTAGAGTTGTCAGATTATTCTCATTTTTAGTGACGGACGGAATTACAATGTTTTAGAGTCTTAATCATAAATTAGTTTAACTTATGGGTTACAAATGGCAAACGGTAAACTTAAGGGTTTAATATGGCATACTCATCTTATTTGAGGACTTATATGATCATCTTTCAAAGTATAGGGTTTACAAATGTCAAGAACGGATTTTAGGATTCTCTTTCAAAATGGTTTACACAACTTCTATAACTTACATGAAATAACGAAATTACACACTTAGCTTTTAACCCTAATCAACTTCCTATTTATGTTCTAGGGTTTCCCATACTTTTAATATCATTTATTACGCATTTAATTAACATGTTACTCCTTTTAATGATTTCCACCTTGACCTAGAACGTATATGTAAAACAACCCGAAGTTACCTCAAAACTCATGCATGTCCTTACGTAATTTATTTACACATGTCGACCCATAATTACTCAGAATTACATATTACACCCTTAACATCTTTAAGTATATGACCTAACCTTATATTATCAGATTTTACACTTTTAACCCAAAGGTTTTAGAATGTACAAAACATACCCCTTTAAGTTAAATACAATTCGAATGGCCATCTAAATATCAAAAATTACACGTTTAACCCCCATACTTATTTTTATACGTTTTGTACCTTTATTTTACTGTTCACAAAAATAACCTTTAAGTTTCGATATTTACAAAACCAATCCAAACCTTTTATGTAAAAACCGAATAATGTACAATTCAAGTACAAGCCCTAAACCTAGGTTAAACCAATCATTAGCTCATCATTATTACTTCATTTATTACCCTTAATGATAACAAGAAAACCCTAGTTCATGCAAACCCTAATCGTCCCTTTATAATTCTTTCCTTTTTCCATGCTTAATCGAACAATAAAACTCAAGACAATTCACACAAGCTTCGAATTCACAAATATGTATTTTATTCAGGTCTTATAACATGTAATAGCTTCTGGAAAAATCAAATCATGGTCTTAAAAATTATCATAAGCTCATTCGCTAGTTTATTTGTTTTTAGGGTTTTTAATCCAAAACAATTTCGTGGGACTTGTTAATTATGCATGGCCAATTTTTACAGGTTCTATATGACTTGTAGGACTGAAAGAAACATTAGAAACATACCCTTGATGAGCTTTGGTCGTTAGAACAAAAGAAACACAAAAACTCCACTCGCCGAAACCCTAACTGACCCAAAACTAACCACGATCAAAACAACAGCTTAGGACCTTGAACACGATTTTTCTCACCTTCTTTACCTTCAAACTTGTCCAAGAAAAATGGCCTTAAGCTCTGGAAACTGGAAGTCGAATTATGGAGGGTTTTTAGGTCGGTTTTAGGGTTAATCGGTTATTAGGGATAAAACTAAACCGTATAATGTGTTTTTATATGATTTACAATTTTTCTTGTGGGCTTTATAATGTATTGGACTTAAAATAAATGGACTCTTAATGATATAAATTTATATTGGGCTTTTATTAATTAAATTCTTTTATAAATCTAAATAAATATATTCGGCTAATTAAGTAAAATACAAAACTAATTTTTATAAAGTTATAAAATATAAAAATTACCTTTACAAAGTGTTTAATATTTATTTGGATCATGTGTGATATTTCTTAATAATTTTCTAAATTTACATAGCTTATTTGGTACTCTTTGAATTAATTATTCATACTTTTGATTGTAGGGGTATTTTGGTCTTTTGTGAACTTTAGAAATTCCAGGTATTACAATTCTTCCCCTCTAAAAGAAAATTTCGTCCTCGAAATTGGACAAGACGGATCAGAATAGAAAACGAATCGGATTTCAGAACTTCTAGGAAGATAACGAACGTAAATCTTATCTCGGAACAAATGGATTTCTTATCAGAATATTTGAACTCATACTTATTCAGAAATTAAATCAATATTCAAATACTTATAATAGATAATTATATACGCATCAGAATAATGGCGGAGAACAAATGAGACGCTGAAAGTCAAACGACAAATTCTAACTTATTCAGATATCTAACGATGAGGACATCATATGCATAGACGAAATAAATCCTATCGGCCTCAATAGTCGCAGAAATATGTGGAGACATATAAGGTTAAGGTGGTCATAGCAATCTATAGGTTCGTACAGATAATTACAACTTCAGATTCCAGGCGTACAAAACTTATACGAAACAGATATCGACGAAAGATCTCACAATTAGGTACGGAATTTCAAACGAACATGAGTAGTGCCAAATAACAGATACAAGTCAAAGTCCATTCACACATCAATCACAGGCATTTCCCAGACGTCGTATACCTTCAATAAGTTCAGATTATATGATCTCGGTATTATTACGTTGATCAGGCGTCATAATACTTGCATCACATAACAAGTTCTTATTGTCACTATATTCGGTCTCGGGTCATGACAAAACACATAACTAATATCATAACAAAACATACCACATACAGATAACATACATATAGCATGTAACATATAATAACAAACCAGATCCACATGAGTATACCATCATGATGGCCATACTTCAATCAAGCGGTAATTAAACAACATCATTAAGAAGAAACATAGCAGACGAAACTTATGAGGACTAACGGAAACTTAACGAATCTAGTAGAAGCAACAACAGACAGGAACTATACTTTCAAAATTTTGTTTTATTTCCATTAACCAAACAAAATTTGCAGAATCGTCTTAAGGTGAACTTCCAAAACAAAACCTAATAATCCCAGATTCAAACGTCAAAATGAAAACAAAAGGACTTAGCTCAAAATCAAACGTCAGAAATTTCTCATAAAGAGGGTAACTAATCAGAAGCCAAATTCCTATTCTTGTGTCGGATTAAACCTACCAGTAGCCGTAGATTCTAAATCCGAGTCCACCTCGTATTCTTCCTCATGACTTATTACTGACGATCCAGGAAGAAAAGATGAGATATACCAGAATGCTAAACGATAAAACTTCACGATTCACACCGAGTTCCGAACAAATCAGAGAAAAGCAATACAGATCAGAATCACTTATCAGAATATCAAACCGTCTTGAAACGCATGACAAACGAATCAGAGTGACATAAGTCGCGCCCAAATCATATGAAGTAGATGAATCTTCTCAGCCACCGGTTGAATCTTGTCTCTGTCTCTTGCGCCTTTGGTTGGTCCATCCAACTTCCTCCAACAGTATCCTGATGTCTCCAACAGCACGGCAGTCGAGTGTGGCTTCTGCTTCACGAACCTCTCCAGCACAGGAATCGTCGCAGCAACGCAGGGTCGACACCATCTTCTTCGGCTCCACGGGTAGTCTCCATCTAACGATCGACAAACGGACGAGCAAAAACAAAATAACAAAATTCGATGCGAACAGAGGAGGGCCAATTCAGTGAAGGCAAAAGGATATCGAAGTCAAATCTGAACGACCATCAAAAGGAATCGAAAAATATCTGAACAGACGGAAACCTAATGTCTACCCACTTCTCACAGGTCATAGCCTAAGCTCTGATACCATAAATTGTAACACCCCGACCCGACAAGGGTAAAGATATCACAATACGGTTTCATATCAGAACTTTAACTAATGTACAAAAGCGGAAGCCTTTACAAAAACTTACAAAAGATAGTATAAATAACTTAATATTCAAATAAATCTAAGATCTCTATGGTCAAATCTTGCTCTCGGCTCTACTCTCAACCCAGATCAGCTATCCCATAAGCTCATCTTGAATGCTAAATACCTGCCGCAGGAAAAGAAAAGTGCGGCTGAGCTTACAAAGCCCAGTGAACAGATATAACGAAACAAAAGCTAAAACAGAACAATTATACGAATAACGAAAATAAAATGAAATAATGACGAAGGATCTTTTAGGATTCTGCAGAAGCATAAATATACATAAATCCAACAACCACATAACAGTTTAGACATCACATAGCACATTCAAGACACAAAAACAAACGCGTCAGAACAACCAACACATAACGTATCAAAATAACAGATTACGTATAAGCCCAACAGAAAGTCTAAAAGCTAACGGAAACACTTTCTAGTAATTAAACATGGCATTCATACAAATCAATTAATCAACATTTAATACACTTGATGCAATAGTATAACAGCGGAAATAGCAGACAAGTCATGGCAGACATAATAGCTAAACCAGTTCTCAGATCCAATCCTAACCTTAGCAGAGTTTTAACATGGCAGGTCACATATACAGACAGATAATTAACCTTCAAATCACTCAATTGTGCACTAGCACATTCATCTCGCAAATAAACGCATTCACGTAACGATAACAAATCATAATATCAGATATACGAATCATGTTTTAAAGAAATAATCTTATCCTACCATGGCAACTAATAATCACTTAAACAAATACGTCATAAGCATATTCTCTAACATATCATATCAGAATACATAATATAAACACTCGAAATACCGAATCATACAGAATACTTAACACAGAAGTAACAGATAAAGATTTAGTCAACTACCACGAGCCCAGAAACATATCAGATCATAACATATCATAAGTAACCATTGTATTCGGAGGGGTGACCTCGGAATACCATATATAATATGAGGGGAGACCTCAAGTAACCAATGGAGTAGCTAGCTCCCATAATTTTGTGAAGACGCGTATTGCACACGACATCATTCACCAGAAAACATATCAGATAACAGATAACAGATCTAGGATGCATCCATACGCCCCTTCCTTACACTATCCAGAGACGTGGCAGAACATCACTCTACTGCCCTAGAGTCATATCAGAGGTGCATCACTGATACGGACATGGAACCCCCATGACTAGTTAAATATTTGGCTCGGGTGTCAAACTAAACTTAGGTCAAACAGGTTGTCATAAATGACACAGATCATAATTCATCATAAAGGTCACAGATAACTTATCATATAGTTCATATCATAAGGTTCATATTCAGATATTCAGAAATCATAAGTTCATGTCATAGTGGCATGTCATATATTCATAAGCAGAAGTTCATAACCAGAGGTTCATAATCATAAGTTCATAATCCAATATAGAAGGGTTCAACAAATGTATATATCAAAGTCTTCCTATCATAAGTTCACATTAGATATTGCATAGTTCACTAGAACATAAATTCAGATAAGTAACAGATCAAACATTCAGAAAGGGTTCATAGCAATGGCATTGGGAATCCTAATAAGCATAATAGGAAAGCGAACGAAAAGAACATCATACGGAACCTTTACTAAAAAGGTCAGAATATCTGTACGATAACACAAGTGTCTTAAAGTAAGACAGAATATCCGTACCTTAAAGCAAATGAAAGGAAAGCAACGAATGAACGAATACGAAGATATAACGTTGCGTCTCCTCCAAGGAATCTACACGGATTATGATTTATTTAATACTTATTAGTATAACGGATTAATCTCATTAATACTTTTAGAGTTGTCAGATTATTCTCATTTTTAGTGACGGACGGAATTACAATGTTTTAGAGTCTTAATCATAAATTAGTTTAACTTATGGGTTACAAATGGCAAACGGTAAACTTAAGGGTTTAATATGGCATACTCATCTTATTTGAGGACTTATATGATCATCTTTCAAAGTATAGGGTTTACAAATGTCAAGAACGGATTTTAGGATTCTCTTTCAAAATGGTTTACACAACTTCTATAACTTACATGAAATAACGAAATTACACACTTAGCTTTTAACCCTAATCAACTTCCTATTTATGTTCTAGGGTGTCCCATACTTTTCATATCATTTATTACGCATTTAATTAACATGTTACTCCTTTTAATGATTTCCACCTTGACCTAGAACGTATATGTAAAACAACCCGAAGTTACCTCAAAACACATGCATGTCCTTACGTAATTTATTTACACATGTCGACCCATAATTACTCAGAATTACATATTACACCCTTAACATCTTTAAGTATATGACCTAACCTTATATTATCAGATTTTACACTTTTAACCCAAAGGTTTTAGAATTTACAAAACATACCCCTTTAAGTTAAATACAATTCGAATGGCCCTCTAAATATCCAAAATTACACGTTTAACCCCCATACTTATTTTTATACGTTTTGTACCTTTATTTTACTGTTCACAAAAATAACCTTTAAGTTTCAATATTTACAAAACCAATCCAAACCTTTTATGTAAAAACCGAATAATGTACAATTCAAGTACAAGCCCTAAACCTAGGTTAAACCAATCATTAGCTAATCATTATTACTTCATTTATTACCCTTAATAATAACAAGAAAACCCTAGTTCATGCAAACCCTAATCGTCCCTTTATAATTCTTTCCTTTTTCCATGCTTAATCAAACAATAAAACTCAAGACAATTCACACAAGCTTCGAATTCACAAATATGTATTTTATTCAGGTCTTATAACATGTAATAGCTTCTGGAAAAATCAAATCATGGTCTTAAAATTTATCATAAGCTCATTCGCTAGTT
This sequence comes from Chrysanthemum seticuspe, assembly GCA_019973895.1. Lineage (NCBI taxonomy): Eukaryota > Viridiplantae > Streptophyta > Magnoliopsida > Asterales > Asteraceae > Chrysanthemum > Chrysanthemum seticuspe. The sequence goes on along the minus strand of BPTQ01000005.1, from coordinate 135,075,577 downwards.
TATTTGTTTTTAGGGTTTTTAATCCAAAACAATTTCGTGGGACTTGTTAATTATGCATGGCCAATTTTTACAGGTTCTATATGACTTGTAGGACTGAAATCAACATTAGAAACATACCCTTGATGAGCTTTGGTCGTTAGAACAAAAGAAACACAAAAACTCCACTCGCTGAAACCCTAACTGACCCAAAACTAACCACGATCAAAACAACAGCTTAGGACCTTGAACACGATTTTTCTCACCTTCTTTACCTTCAAACTTGTCCAAGAAAAATGTCCTTAAGCTCTGGAAACTGGAAGTCGAATTATGGAGGGTTTTTAGGTCGGTTTTAGGGTTAATCGGTTATTAGGGATAAAACTAAACCGTATAATGTGTTTTTATATGATTTACAATTTTTCTTGTGGGCTTTATAATGTATTGGACTTAAAATAAATGGACTCTTAATGATATAAATTTATATTGGGCTTTTATTAATTAAATTCTTTTATAAATCTAAATAAATATATTCGGCTAATTAAGTAAAATACAAAACTAATTTTTATAAAGTTATAAACTATAAAAATTACCTTTACAAAGTGTTTAATATTTATTTGGATCATGTGTGATATTTCTTAATAATTTTCTAAATTTACATAGCTTATTTGGTACTCTTTGAATTAATTATTCATACTTTTGATTGTAGGGGTATTTTGGTCTTTTGTGAACTTTAGAAATTCCAGGGATTACACTAGCGACTTACTTTATTGATGAGTAGCGACTTGGCATTGTTACTGTTGATAGCAACTTGTCTTTACAAGTTAGCGACTTAGTAATCTTTCACATAGCGACTTGGCCTTGTTATTTTTGATAGCGACTTGTCTTTACAAGTTAGCAGCTTAGTAACTTTGAATGTAGCGACTTGGCCTTGTCATTTTTGTTAACGACTTGTCATTATAAGTTAGCGACTTGTTGGTTCAATTTTCAAGTGGCGACTTGTTTCATTAAATTATTTAAGGCGATTTGCTATTATAATATCATGTTAGCAACTTGATCCAGGATTTCCTGTAGCGACTTGTATTGACAATTTACTCTTAGCGACTTGCTATAACATTTTTGTTTAAGCAATTTGTATCTAGTTTCTCTTGTAGCAACTTGATATAACAACGTGTTTTAACAACCTGTTATAACATTTACATAATAGTATCTTGTCTCATGAGATTATTTCATAGCAACTGTGGTTTTAAATAATTTGATTCAAAAACAACTTGTCTCTCGAAAACTGTGTCAAAAGGAGTTGTTACCTTGAAAACTTTCTAATGCCACTCAATCTATTTCAATATGCTTATGGGAACTCAGTCAAATTTGCTACTTGTTGTGTCTATGTCATGAGGATGCATTCAATGTTGCTTAACTAACCATATCTAAACTAACATGCTATCAATCATTGTTGTTGTATGTGTGTATCTTTAGATCTTCAATGGCAAACACAACCTCATCTGAGAACCCTACATCTTCTGCTCCACCCAAAGTTTTTTCAGACAACGAAATATTTCTTGAAGATAAATGGGTAGAGATAGGAAAAAGTAACAGTTATGTAGATATGGAAAAGTTGCAACAAAATCCAATCCTCAGAGTGTCAATTGATATCCTTAAAAACACAAATTTCTTTAGTGCTCTAACCAAACAATGCACAATTCCCACCATTTACCTACAACAATTTTGGAACACCATTGAATGGGACAAAATCACGGCTCAATATACCTGCAAGCTGGATGATAAGGAATTTGTGATCAATTCAGACATTCTCAGCAAGGCCTTAGGAATCACACCCTGTAACCCCACCATACGATCTGAACCTCCACCTAGTGCGGAAGAGCTAATAGTCTTTCTGATTGGTTTGGGTTATCAAGTTGGCATATCAAGGGCTTCTGACATCATCACCGGATACATGTATCAACACTGGAGAGCAATAACAATAGTTCTCAACTTATGCTTATCTGGCAAAACATCAGGGTTCGATAAAGTTAGGATTCCCATCTTGCAAATCTTATGGGGTATTGTCAATGGGGTGAATGTTAATGTCTCAGAACGTATCTGGGAAGAATTCTCGTTGTCAATGAACACATTTATCTCCGATAGAACGAACTTTCAGAATAAAGCTCAGGGTCAAAAGAAAGTTAACAAACTTGTAATTCCTAGCATCAGATTTTCGAAGCTTGTTATCCAGTACTTGCAACAGACCCACAACTTCAACCCTAGGAGTGAATCTGCCCTACATAATGCTAAGGATGAATTTGTTCTCGGCAACCTCAAATATATTGCTAGAGGTGTTGATAAAGAGATCTTTGGTCTGCCAATTCCTGATATTCTTCTCACTGACGATATTAAGAAGACAGATCACTTCAAACTGTACAAGAAAAGGGATTCCAGATCCAACGTTAATGTTGATGTCTCTCCCACTCCACCACAACCCAAAACTGCTAAGTCTACTTCTGGCCCAAAGACTTCATATGCTGCCCTTCCAAAAAGGAGACGTGAAAGGTCACAACCTACTGACACCACAACCCAGAAGCAGAAAAGAAAGAAGAAGGAAGTGGAAAAGGGAAACGTTGAGGAAACTGAGGTTTCGAGGGGTAATACGGGTTTGATTGATGAAGATGATGTTGCACTACAACTAGGAATCAAGCAAAGCCTAGAAAGTCAGAATGTGAGAGCACCAGTTGGAGGTATCGTGTTAAGAGAACCTGAACCAGAGCCACGCTGTTAGGAATTAGAAAATTCTTGTATTGAAGAGTCGGTCACCCCAACTATTATCTAGCATAAGTTAGCTCGTAGACTGATCGTTAGTTACTTATTTATGTTGTTATGTAGTTAGTCAGTAGCGTAAAATAGTCTAGTGCAACACCGTGGAGGAAGGACGGGTCTTTACCCACTGTATCCCTGATCCACAGGCCGTCAGGAGGTCGTTTAGTTTGTAACCTATAAATACCCTCTACCTTGCAAGGTAGAGGGTTGGATGTTCTTTGGTAATCTAATATTCTACAAGTTTCTCTCACTAGAATGTCCCACTCTTTCTCTCTCTAAAACCATCTATGTGCTCATTGTGTTAATGTTATGATGTGTATGTGAAATCCAATATATTACAATTGGTATCAAGAGCCATGGTTAGATCATATCTTGCACATCTTTGGATTTCTAGTGGTTTTTAGGTGGTTTTTGAGTTTGAAAAAGTTTAGTGGTTTTTGCATCATTTGGTTGATTTCTTGTGTTAAAGTTTGAATTTTGTTAGTACTTTTATGTTTAGAATCATCACAAGTGTTTAGGTCTTCACTTGGTAAGCTTGAATCATCTTGGTTGGGTTGTTTTTGGATTGAAAAGTGATGTTTATATGGTTTTTTCTTGCTAGCGACTTAGCTCACGGACCACTTTCTTCGTAGCGACTTGCTTCACTAATTTATAGCGAGTTACAGTTTTAGACCTAGCGAGTTACACCTAGCGATTTACAGTACAAGTAGTGGACTCTCCACTACGGGTAGCGACTTGGTGGTAGCGACTTGGTCTGTAGCGAGTTGCTCTTTAGCGACTTGCATCGTTAGCGACTTGAGTAGCGAATTGCTGCCGAAATTTTGCTAGCGACTTGAGTGTTAGCGAGTTACTTCTTAGCGACTTACATCTGGATAGCGACTTGGAACTCTAGCGACTTAGCGGGGTGGCGAATTAAGTGTTGGCGACTTGGTGCAGTATCTTCTAGCGACTTGGGATTATTGCTATTTAGTTGGTAGCGAGTTGGTTCCAAATCTCTAGAGACTTGGGGAGTAATTCATAATAACATAATGTCAGTCATCACGGATCCTTTAATCACCAAAGTACTTGCTCTCTGTGACACAGCACAGATTAGTGAAACAGAATGCCTATCTAAAGGCCACACACTTAATGATTCAGTATCGATCAATCAGAACAACTCAAACAAGTCACTCTTAATGTCTGCAGATGATGCTAAGAATATGGAATGCACCAGTGAGCCGTTTCAACATCTCAGTCAGCTTCTTAAATTACTCTTATCCACAACCATGGATCGAACAAGTTGTGCCATCCTTCGTCAGGATTTTCCCACTTTAACAAGAACTGTTTTGCTTAACCTAGAACGACTGAGGTTTCAAATTACCAAAGAAAAGCTCTCAACTGATGATTCTCATGCTGCTCTCCAAACCATCTTCAACCAATTTCAGCCACTTACCCGGGAAGAATACTCCTCAGATTTTGATAATATCATGACTGGAATGTCTTTCAAGAAGCACACGGGAATGCAAATTCATGAGTTCAGAAACTCATTTATTCAACTTATGAGTAATATGGAAACATACATCGAGAAAGCTGCAAAAGAGAATAATAAGCTGAAGGAATTGAATGAGTGTCAAGAGTGTCCATGGAACAATGATGACGTGTCATGCCTCATTCCAGTTGAACCAACAGAAGACACTGATTGCAGAATCTCAGTTGTGATGGAAAAGGATGAAGAGAACAGCACTGATCTCAAATTCCCAGAGTCAGAAAAAGTATCAATCAACAAGGTACACTTATCTGATCACACAAATTCTCACAAAAAGGTACATGACTCTTACCCTGAACATAAACATAACAATGTGGAATCAATCTTTGTTTTGTCTGAATCAAATGCAAGTAACATGATTGAAAAAAGGGTATATGATGAGCTTTCAAACAAATTTTCAATTCTTGAAAAACACTGTATCTCTTTGCAAATTGAAATACAACATAAAAATGAAATGCTTTATGCAAAAAAACAGTGTTGTAATCTGGAACTTCCAGAATTTAGAGAATTTTTTGAAATTAATCAGTTAAAATCCCAGATTCAGGACAAAGATTCGACCATAAGAAATCTGAAATCGCTTCTCTCAGAAGCCCAGAAATATGACAGTCATGAGATGAGTGATACACTAGAATCTAGAAATTCTGAACTAGCTCTATGTGTGTCCAACCTTCTAAGAGAAAATGAGCATTTAAGAAAGAACCTTGAGGAAACAAACTCTAAGTTAGTCAATCAATCTAACCTCTTGAAGAAAGATATTGATGACCTCAAAGTACAAATTCAGGATAAGAGCTTCAATATTGTTGCCCTAAAAAATGAGCTCAGGAAGTATGCTGGAAATAGGATGAACACTAAGTTTGCAAAACCTTCAACTTTGGGAAAGTCAAATGTTCAGAATCACTTGAAACAAACAGTTATTAAACAACCTAATGCCTTTAGATCTGAAAGAGATAAACCATTGAAATCTAAGCTTACATCCCAAGTTGATAGTAAGTCTGTTTTGTCAAAACCAGTCACTTCATTGCCTAGTTCAGATATGTTGAATCCAAAAAATAGGACTAATGGTCAACACTCACAGATCAGAAATGCAATAAGTTTAACTAGGTCTCATGCAAAACATCATCTGACAGATCAATCCCCAAAGAAATTCTCTGATCACAATAGGACAAATAGTCAAAACAAGGCTGTGCACTCATTTAGCTTAACTTACTGCGGTCTCAAATGGATTCCCACTGGCAGATTATTTAAGTTTACAGGACTTAAACGAACTTACATTCCTAGATCATGCCTCAAGTGGATTCCCACAGGTAAACTTTTCAAGAATGTAGAACCAAATAGGGTCCCCATTAATGATACGTCTGGATTATACTGTGATGCATCCAAATGTGAGACTAAACATGTCACTAACCCTTCTATGTACAAGTCTACATGTGCTTCAAGTACAATGTGCTCTCAGTCTTTTTCAGGTACAATGCTCAATTCAATCAGGAACTTCATGACTTGGTTCCCTTCAGATATGAACATAGCTCATTCAGGAGCTATATCTTGCCAGAGTTGATGTACTTCTTACTTTGACTCCTATTCATCTTGAATCAGGACTCGTCCATCCATATCTTTGTATAAATCAAGTTCTCTTAAAAAAAAAAAAAAAAAAAAAAAAAAAAAAAAAAAAAAATTGAGATTTTATCATTTTTTTCAAAATATATACTTCTTTACAAAATATTATGTCATGTTTTTTATTTATTTCAAAATTTTATCATTTTCCTCAAACTAATAAAGAATATATTCCTTGTTATCGATAACATCTACGGTCCTAGAAATGTCATTCAATAATGGCACTGGATCATAGATGAAGTTCGAACAAATGATATATTCTTGGTGTTATAACGGGATTGGTTAATATCAATCAATGATCTTTGATGACATTGATTGAGGGGGAGATTTGTTTTATATGCCATTGGCTTCTGTGCTGGTTATGATGTTTGCTTATTTGTATGTTGTGGTGGTTTCCTGCTTGTGTGACTAACTGGTTATGCTTTTGAAATATCTGGTTATGAGTTTCTCTCAGTTATTGGTTGTGGTTGTATCTTGCTCGTGTGATTTTCCTTGTGTGCCTTCGTAGTAATTGCCTATGTGTTTAAATGTTTAATTGATTCATGGTGATCAGTGTGATAATCCATGCTAGAGACGTTGTCTAATCCGTGTTAGCAACTTACCACTCGTTCATCAATACCATAGGGACCAAACTTGTCATATAGTGAAAGTTATGTTGCATTAGCGAATTACCTCACCTCATGTTAAAACCACAAGGACCAATTGTGTCATATTGCCTAAGATGGTTTGTATACCCCTAGCGAATTACCTGTTAGCGAGTTACCATTTTTCCCAAACAAGTTTTTTCTTCTCTCTCGTTTTTTCTTCTCTTCTTCACTTTTGTTCATCCTAGCGACTTAGTAAGAGGTTTGCTTCGATTCCCTCCTATCTTTGTTCTCTTAAGCTTTTGTGTCCAGTTTCTAACATGTCCTTTATATCCAGATCCTTTCGAGTTCGTGAGTTGTGATTATTTGTCTCTCGCTTAGGTTCGATTTTTCATGTAATAGTATGTTTGTTGCTTGTATAATGATTGAACGGGTTCAAAATGTTTGGAATATATTGTTTGGAATATATTGTTTGGAATACATTGATGTATGATTAAGTGGATTGGACTGATGGGTTGAAGTTAGAAGTGTTCTTGGTGGCGATTTAAATTGTTCTTGGTAGCGACTTAGTCTGAATGTTCTTCATAGCGAGTTAGTGTTCAACTTAGCGACTACGTTTCTGTAGCGAATTAGTTCACTATATTCTAGCGACTTGGTTAGCGAGTTAGTAGTTAGCGACTTGTATTTACAAGTTAGCGAATTAGTAACCTAGCGACTTAGTTAACTGTTTTGTAGCGACTTGGTTCAGTTACTGTTCATGGCGACTTGAATTTACAAACTAGCGAATTAGCATAGCGACTTAGAATGCTAAACTATTAGCGACTTGTCTGTGACTCTAGATGACGACTTGTCTTTACAAGTTTGCAACATTGTTCACTTTCATGTTGCGAATTAGTCTTAGGGTCAAGGATTATTATAATGCTCAAAGGTTTTGTACTAAAGATGACCTCACTCTCTCAACACTTAGGATCTCCTAATTCGACGTGTTGTATCAATATATCACTTCTACATGTGTATCTTGGCTCATGTCATGATCACTTTGAGATGCACTTCTTTGCCCTTTAATCCCTTATAAGCTCGTCATGTAATTATTTATCTATATGACTGTACTTTATTGAAATATCTCAATTATGAATGTTATCATATATTTGTAATCTATGCCACTCTATCTTTCTCTGTATGTGTTTTGGGGACCCCTTCTGAGTTACTACTTCTATGTCATAAGGGTGCTCTCAATGTTGTCTCACTTACCATTTATCATCTAACCTGTTCCCATTCATTACTGTTGATTGTATGATTACTCAGAACATCAATGGCAAGTTCAATCCCAGAAAAGAGCATTACCCCTTCGGCATCATCCAAACTCCTCTCAGACGAAGAAATCTTTCCCATAAGTCAATGGGACGGTATTGGAAAAAGCAACTGTTATGTGGATCTACAAAGGCTTCAACAAAATCCGATACTCAAAGTTTCTATTGACATCCTCAAAAACACAAACTTCTTTGGAGCACTTACCAAGCAATGCTCAATTCCGACCATTTACATTCAACAATTCTGGAACACCGTTCAATGGAACAAAATCACAGCCCAATACTCCTGCAAACTGGATGATATGGAGTTCACAATTGATTATGATATTCTGAGCAAGGCTCTTGGAATCACCCCATGTAACCCTGACTTTCGTTCTGAATCTCCACCTGGTGCTGACGATCTGATTGTCTTTCTTATTGGATTGGGTTATCAGAACAGTATTTCAAGAGCATCTGACATCATCACTGGACACATGTATCAACCTTGGAGAGCCATTACAACAATTCTTAACTTGTGCTTATCTGGCAAAACATCAGGGTTCGATAAAGTGAGAATCCCTATCTCGCAAATCCTATGGGGAATCGTTAATAGGGTTGATGTGAATGTATCAGATCGTATTTGGGAAGAATTTTCGTTATCAATGAACACATTCATATCTGACAGAATCAATTTCCAAAACAAAGCTCAAGGCCAAAAGAAACAGAACAAGCTTGTAATTCCCAGCATCAGATTCTCTAAGCTTGTTATCCAGTACTTACAACAAACTCATAAATTCACTCCTAGGTCTGAATCAACTTTACACAAAGCAGAAGATGAATTTGTTTTAGGAAACCTGAAATATGTTCCTAGAGGTACGGATAAAGAAGTATTTGGATTGCCAATTCCTGAATGTCTTCTCACAGAAGATATCAAGAAGAAGGACTACTTCAAGCAATACATGAAAAGAGCAACCAAACTCTCTGCTGATGTCACACCCTCTCCTTTACAACCAAATGCTCCCATGACCAAGTCAGCCTCACAAGCATCCTATGCCTCTCTTCCTAAAAAGAGACTTGAAAGGTCTCAACAGTCTGACACCGCATCCAAGAAGCAGAAAGTAAAAAGGAAGAAAGTGGAAAAGGAGATTGGTGAGAACACTGAGATACCAAGGAATGTTACCAGGCTAACTGATGAAGATGATGCTGATCTGCAACTTGGAATTCAGCAAAGCCTTGAAAGTCAGAATGTGAAAGCTCCAGTAGGTGGAATTGTGTTAAGAGAACCCGCTCAACTACCTCGACAAACAACCCCAATTACACTTGACAAGGGTAAAGGAGTTGCAAGTGTTGAAACTGAACAAGCTGCTCACATGCTGTTAACTATCTCATCATCTCCATCAAGCACCACAAATCAATATGAGCTGAAGAGAAGAACAGATTCATCTCATGCAAAAGAACAATCTGGAGTGGTCAAGGTGCCTGAAACGTTTAAGGAATCTCTTACACTTGGTGAGACTCAATCTGGCTTGAATGTTGACACTCTGTTACAAAAAGGCTCGCAGGAGAACCTTGAGACAAGATCTGATGAGACCTTGAAGATGGATGAACCAAATCTGTCTACTAACTCTCTATCCTTACTTAAGAATCTTGATGAAGATCTTTCTTTTGGTGATCAATTCATTAATGACAAATCCTTAGACACTGCACAATCCATGTATAATGTCAGCATTCAGCAAGATACATCTACTATTCCTCCAATGACTGCATCTTCACTATCAACTGCACTTCCACCACCCCCCTTACCTTCTCATTCAACTTTACAAACACCACCAACCCCTGAACCTGTCATTACAATTGCAGATGAGGTGGCTCCACCAGCTTCCCCTCCACAGATTCTCACCTCTGATCAACTACTGAATAAAGCCATTAAAAGGATAGAAGCTCTGGAAAGGCAACTTCCTAAATCTGTTGATTCTCTGGTGGATCGTGTCTATAGATTGGAGCACCTCAACTTCAATGAAGGGGTTACTGCCGCCATTGAAGGAGAAGTCAAGGATGCTGTGGAATGGGCAATCGAGGCTCCACTTCTTAGACGATTCAAGGACCTCCCCATCACCGATATGAGAGCAGCTCTGTGTGAAAGGATGTATGAGGCTGAAGAGGACAAGCATGAGTTTCACAGTAAACTCTATGAGGCACTTGAAGAATCCATTAAGTTCGACAATTATGAGCAGTTTAAGATTGATGTCGGAGAAAAAGAAGCTAAAAAGAAAAGGAGAACAATTGTAATGGAAGCATTGATGAAGGATCGCAAAGATCCACCTCCACCCCCACCACCAACGGGGGGAGCTGGAACTTCTGGATCTGGTAATCCTTCTACAACAACCAACACACCTCCATCACAACCACCATCATCACCGCCAAAATCTTCCAGTCAATCAGATCCTACAAAAGAGCAGAGTACTCAGAAAAAATCTGCTGCCTGGACGACGGTTGATTCAAGGTTCACATCCACGTCCACCTCTATTCCTGATGATCAAATGGTTAACGAAGAGTCGCATGTCATGGCGGACTCAGAACCAGATGAAGATGATGCATCTACAAAGCATTCCTAAGCCTTCAGAAGACTGGTTTGATTCTTACATGGCTGGGAATCGCACTAGCACATCCAGAGTTGCACCTTCAAGAGACACAATTCAAAGCTGCATTGTGGAAGATAGACCTCCTTCTCCAGAACCCACATGGACCATCCCAGAGTCTGACTCTATGATTCCTGACAACAATTGGGCATCAGTTATCACGAATAATTATGAAGTTCCAGCTGAAGACTCTCTTCTGCACTACACTGGTGATATGGGAAGTTTTATTAAATGGTTTTATGAGCGGAAGAGTATCTCATCGATAACTCCAAGAAATCTAGAAGGACAAGCTTACGAAATTGTCAAAGTCTTCCATTCTGATGCAAATCATCTTCAATATCAGATGGAAGAATGCCATAAGATGCTGAATGACCAAGTCAGTGAGCAAATTAGTCGCTTCAATGTCAACAAATCTCTTCCTCTTGGTGGTGAGCCTGGTCAGATAACCATTCAGGCTGAATTCTTCTTCAATCACGACTTGGACTATCTGTGTGCTCGCTCTGCTGAAAGAAGGCCTGCTCTATCAATATCAAAGATGAAAGCTGCAACCTACTCTGATCAGGGGCTTGAACAGATGGTTCCTGATCAGTTCTGGGCTGCTGAAGAACAAAAATATGATATTGCTGCTTCTTATGGTATTTCTCACTGGTGGTTCAAAAAGAAGAAGTTCTACATCGAAAGACATGGTGCTGATAAAAGACGCAATGATGTCAGATCAAAGCTGCAAATCTTAAGTGTTGTTAGTGTAGAGATCTTCCCTATCTATGGATATGAGTACTTGAAGAAGATTGTCCTTAAAAGAGCTGACCTCAAAGTGTATACTATTGAAGAGAACGACTTCAAACATCTTCTGCCAAATGATTTCGAAGATCTCTATCTCTTAAATCTTCAAGGACACCTTGAGCACTTACCTGTCCGTGAGAAAAAGGCCCTCTCTGCAGCTGTCACTCTTTGGATCAGGGGCTTAGTCATTCGAAAACGAGTTGACGACTTTCAGCTTGGCATTGAAAGCTACCAAACCAGGATCAACCTTACAAGTCCTCAATGGAATGCAACTGGGCATGAATTTCATCGAGAATACAAAGTCCTTGACACCCCTAGAGCCGTCATCTTCACCGAAAGATATGGATCTCGTATGCTTATGCGTCTATGTGAACTCTACAAGTTTAGTGATGGTACGCTCAAATTGGTCGAAGAAGAACTTGACACCAGAGTGAAAGAAGCCAAACTTGATATGAAATCTTGGGTTAAAACTATGTTTTGGACTGATGATGACGTGAAGAGATGTGAACACTTCATTGCTGCAATCAGACGAAGACTCAAGACACGAAGGATCTTCCGCAGCCTTGAAAGTTTTGTTGGTGGAAGGCTTCGTGATGGTCACTACAAACTTCTTCAGAGGACTGAATGAAGACTTCTTCGGGATACTGATTATGGTGTGTTTTTAACTATGTGTAATATGTGGTGTAATAAATATGAACAACTGTAATACATGTAATAGTGCTAGGATTTGTACTGTGGTTTCCCCTTGTAAAAAAAGGGAAACATCTGTGTTGTCCATTTTTGATCATATAAAATCGGACACATTTTTCTCCTACAAATATTTTACCTCATACATATTTAAATCACTTGAGACCCAAAATCTCAAAGGATTTAAGATTTTTGATCGGGGGAGAAAATGTGATATAAATATGAAAGATGTTAAAAGATAAGATGACCAATTTTTGTGCAAACTTCTCTCTTATATGTGCTAAACAATTTTCGAATCTCGAAGCATATATTAAGGGGGAGAACTCTCTTTGCAAATTCAAGTCATCAGGGTACACAACACTTAAATCTTTGCAAAATTCAACTTTAAATGTTTTTAAGGTACCTTGATCATATGGCTTCTAATCCTTTGATGATAAAGGGTTCCTTCTAGTATGTGCAAAACTCTTTTCAAACCTCGAGGCACATATTGAGGGGGAGCAAATTTATGGAAACCTCATCCTTCCCGGAAATACTCTATCTACTTGACTTGATGTGGGAAGTGATGTTGATATCTTTTAGAAAATGGTAATCAAAGAAGTTAATTCTTTCTCTTGCCTCCGTGTGCAAAACATTTTCAAATACTTGATGCACATGTTGAGGGGGAGTTCTCGTTCTAAAAATATCAAAAACAATTCAGGTACAAAATGCTTTGATAATATATCACAAGTACCTGAATTGACTTTCAAATGGTTTTCAATTGGTTCCAATGGCAGATGAACAATACCAAATAGACCGACCAACTCTACTTTATGTACGGTGATATAAGGATGATAAGGTTAGGTATGTGTTCCCATGATCCGCCAGAACCGGAGGGATCTACCCAGGGACAATCCACTAGTTAGTGTAGAAGTCCTTAGGTATGATGATAAAAGGAGAAAAATGAGATATGGGAAGAGTGCGGACTAAGACTGAGCTAGTACTGGAATAAACCCAACAAGGTTCTAGCTATGAAGTCTCGGTAAGCACTGAAGGGGTTGAAGAATTAAAAAGAATTGAATGAGAAAAGGGTGAAAACAAATAGCCCTCCATTTATTCAACCTTAGGGCAGAAACCGGGTTCAATTCATATGCTACTGATGGTAACATCGGTATTGAAGACAAGACGTCATGGACCCAGTGACGCACTGCACTTCAACTTTCCAAACCACTCAAGTTCCTCTTAAAAGGACTTGTTTCATTCTCACGGGGAACCGACATTATCTATCGACTTTCTCTTAGAGATGGTTGATATTGAAGAAGGAGACCCTCTCCCTAGTCTCTGGCACAGGATCCAAATATGCACAAATTGAGTCTAGAGCCACGAGATCATCAATAAATCTCATTAGGACACTTTCAATGAAGACTCTCTGTTTCACACAATGTGGAAAGAGAGATTATATCTTGAGTCCTACGCATTATCCTTGTGGTATTGCCAGAACATCTGAGTGATGTGTATACATATTCACAATGAAGATGGAAAGCCTTCTGGAGCCAACATCAAACAAGCTCCTGGTAGGTGGCATGTGAGATCTATTATATAGATCAATCATGTGACAACTGAACAGAAACAATGGGGCGATTCAATCTCTTGAATCAATCCTGGTTCAGGATATGGATTGACGGATACCTTTGAAAAACCGGTCTTTGTGCTTAAAAACTTTTTTCTTTAGCACATCGACCGTGTACTAATTTTTCAAACCAAAAGGTGTTTTTATGATTGATAATTGATTTTCAATAAAACCTTCGTTGTATTGCAAAAACAATTTCTATTGAGCAATACACGATTGTTTTTCAAATCTCTTTTCATCAATCAGTGGACTTAAATTTCGCTGGTTCACTCACTCCGTGTTGTCTTCTTTGAGATGTTCCGGTTTGAGAACAGCTAGAACAGCTGCGAAACCCTGTCAAGGAGATTCTTAGGAATCCTACCTGATCACAGGCAGTACTTGTACTGATCAACGGGGAACCGTGGGCCGTGTACCTCAATTCAACGAAAGTGATCAAAGACACTTTCGCGCGATTTATTGCTAACTGTTGTATGCAGGTACACCCGACGTTTGCAGCTGATCAGAATGAAGCGGTCAATCCATAGCCGCATGCTCACTACACATTCATCTCAAAAGAAATCATGATAAGTGCATCAATGACTCTGATATTTTCACTCCATGCTTCTGCTACGCTGCTGCCAATATCATGATTCAACAAATGCTTCCGCTACTCTGATGAGAAGATATCATGATCCAGAATGTGAGCATGTCGGTCCTAAAGTCACAACATCACATAATACCAACACCACAAAGGATGTCTCAGAGATTGATGATAGCTGATGATCTCAAAAGATGGCTCCTAATTATTATCTCATAGATCATTAATGACCTCCTCTTAAAGTACAAATCTGTGCAGACTTTGAAGTTGCACTACTTATGCACAAAGATTGCGATGTTGAAGTTGTGTTGTCTACGAGCTCAAGAACAAAGTCAAGAATAGAATGCTAGGATTTGAAATGTAAAACATGGGGTGACCTCCCTTAGGGGGAGATTGTTAGGAATTAGAAAATTCCTGTATTGAAGAGTCGGTCACCCCAACTATTATCTAGCATAAGTTAGCTCGTAGACTGATCGTTAGTTACTTATTTATGTTGTTATGTAGTTAGTCAGTAGCGTAAAATAGTCTAGTGCAACACCGTGGAGGAAGGACGGGTCTTTACCCACTGTATCCCTGATCCACAGGCCGTCAGGAGGTCGTTTAGTTTGTAACCTATAAATACCCTCTACCTTGCAAGGTAGAGGGTTGGATGTTCTTTGGTAATCTAATATTCTACAAGTTTCTCTCACTAGAATGTCCCACTCTTTCTCTCTCTAAAACCATCTATGTGCTCATTGTGTTAATGTTATGATGTGTATGTGAAATCCAATATATTACACACGCCATACAACTCCAATCACACAAGACAAAGGGAAAGGGATTGCTGGTGTAGATGACGAACAAGCCGCTCACATGTTTTTGACCATCTCCTCTTCACCATCAAGAACTACCACTCAATTTGAGCTGAAGAAAAGAAGTGTTGAATCATATTCAGCTCAAGAACAATCTGAATTGGAAAAGGAGGTATCTGAAGCACAAGAAGAAACTCCTGCATCAAGTGATACCCAGTCTGATCAAAATAATGAAGAAGAATTGCTGAAAGACTCACAAGAGAACCTTGACACAAGGTCTGATGAACACATGTATGTGGAAGAACCTAACTTGTCTACTGGTTCTCTATCCTCATTGAAGAACCTTGATACTGATTTCTCATTTGGTGATCAGTTCTTAAATGACAAACCCTTTGATAATGAGCCGTTTAAGAAAAATAATGAGAAAGAGGAAGCTGAATCAATGTATACGGTTGATATTCAGCAAGACACTTCAACCATCCCTCCTATGTCAGCACCGTCTCATACAACTGTACCTCCACCACCCAAACCCACTAATGATCCATCAAATGTTGTCACCATCAGTGAAACCATCACTCCTCCTGCTTCACCACCCCCTGCTTCACCTCCTGCAGTCAAAACTACTGAGCAATTGCTTGAAGAGGCTATGACACGTATTGCAACTATTGAAAAGCATTTTCCTATCGCTGTCAATAATCTTGATAGTCGTGTCAAAAAGCTAGAGAATATTAACCTCAATGAGATTGTAACAAAGGCAATAGAAGCTGATATTAAAGATGCGGTTGAATGGGCAATGAAGGCTCCATTACTTCAGCGATTCAAAGACTTGCCTATCTCTGACATGAGATCAGCTCTCTCAGAGAGAATGTATGAAGCAGGAGAGCACCTGGATGATACGCATAAGAAATTATACGAAGCACTCGAGGAATCAATGAGACTTGATAATTATCAGCAGTTTGTAGAGGATGTACAAGAAAGGGAAGATAAGAAGAAAAGAAGAACTGTTCCGATAAAATCTAAGGATACGTCTGGAGGCCCCAAGCCACCACCACCTCCTTCACCTCCTACTGGAGGAGCTGGAACTTCTGGAACTGGTGGATCATCAAAAACAACCTCTACACCTCCACCACAACCACCATCATCACCACCCAAACCTTCCAATCAATCTAGTCCTTCCGGAGATCAGGGAACTCATAATAAATCTGCAGCTTGGACCACGGTCGATTCAAGGTTCACACTGACGTTCTCCTCTATTCCTGAAGATCAAGTGTTTCATGAAGAATCATATGTCATGGCAGAGTCAGAATCCGATGACGATGATGCATCCACCAAGAATATCCCCAAGCCATCTGAAGATGATTTGTTTGATGCATACGTGTCAGGTGAACGCTCTAACCCATCTAGAGTTACACGTTCAAAAGACATAATTCAAAGCTGGCTCACCGAAGAGAGACCTCATACTCCAGAACCTTCATGGTCCATCCCAGAGTCTGAATCGATGATTCCTGACAACAACTGGGCCTCAACAATCACTACTAACTATGAAGCCCTAGCTGAAGACTTACTTCTTCACATCACAGGAGATATGGGCAGCTTTATGAAGTGGTTTTGTGATTAGAAGGGAATCTCATCCATCACTCCAAAGGATCTTGAAGGACAAGCATTCGAAATTGTCAAAGTCTTTCACTTAGATGCCAATCAGCTTCAATACCAGATGGAAGAATGTCATAAGATGCTGAGTGATCAAGTCAGTGAGCAGATCAGCCGTTTCAATGTAAACATGCCTCTTCCTCTTGGTGGTGAACATGGACAAATGACCATTCAGTCTGAGTTCTTCTTCAACAATGACCTGGACTATATATGTGCTCGTTCATCTGAAAGAAGACCAGCTTTATCAATTTCAAAGATGAAAGCTGCTACCTACACAGATCCGGGTCTTGAGCAGATGGTACCTGATCAATTCTAGTCTGACAAAGAACATGTGTATGATATTGAGGCTTCATATGGAATTTCTCATTGGTGGTTTAAAAAGAAGAAATTCTACATTAAAAGACATGGAGCTGATAAAAGACGCAAAGCTGTTAGATCCAAGCTGAGGATTCTAAGTGTTGTCAATATAGGAATCTTCCCAATCTATGGCTATGATTATCTGAAGAAGATTGTTCTTCGAAGAGCAGACATGAAAGATTACGTGATAGAAGAAAATGACTTCAAACATCTGCTACCAAATGACTTTGAAGATCTTTATCTTTTAAACCTTCAAGGACATCTTAATCACCTACCTGTTCGTGAGAAGAAAGCTCTTTCTGCTGCTGTCAATCTCTAGATCAGAGGCTTGGTAATTCGAAAAAGAGTTGAGTATTTTCAGCTAGGAATGGAAAGTTACCAGACCTGCGTCAACCTTACATGTCCGAAATGGGAAGCCTCAGGACATGAATTTCATCACGAATACAAAGTGATTGACACTCCTAGAGCCATCATCTTTACCGACAAATATGGGTCAAGAATGCTAATGAGACTATGCGAGCTATACAAATTCAGTGATGGTACACTCAGGATGGTTGAACAAGAATTGAACTCAAGAGTGAAGGAAATCAAAATTGACATGAAGCCGTGGAACAAAACAAAATTTTGGTCGGAACAAGATTTAAAGATGTGTGAAGAGTTTGTGGCTGCAATTGGTAGAAGACTTAAGACCAGAATGATTTATCACAGCCTTGAAAGTTTCGTGGGTGGTAGACTTCGTGAAGGTCACTACAAGCTGCTTCAAAGAACTGAATAAAGACATCTTCCGGAAGTAGTTTCTATTTTGTACTTTTTATGTGTGTAAAATGTGGTGTATGATCTATGAACAACTATAATGTATGCAATAGTGTTAGGTTATGTATTGTGGTTTCCCTTTGTGTCTAAAAAGGGAACTTCAGTGTTATCCACTTCATATCATATAAAACCGGACACATTTTTCTCCAACAAATGTTTTGTTTCATATATATTTAAATCACTTGAGATCCAAAATCTCAAAGAATTTGAAATTTTTGATCGGGGGAGAAAATGTGATATAAATATGAAAGATGATAAAAGATGACCATTTTTGTCTCAAAGTGCATACTGCTCTCTAATATGTGCTAAACTATTTTCGAATCTCGAAGCATATAATAAGGGGGAGCATTTCAAAACAAATTCAAAACTTCAAGGTACAAAGATTTCCATGTTTGTACATAAGGTACCTTGATTGTGTGTTAAATGGTTTCTAAATATTTGGTAATCGTGGTTGTATTTTCAAAAAATCTCTTTCCTCTATGTGATAAAATGTTTTCAAAAATCCTATGCACATATTGAGGGGGAGAATTTACCAAGAAAATTAAATGGCTGTTTCATAAGAAATTGTGATCATAGTAATATTTTAAAGTTCTCTTGCCTCCATGTGCTAAACAATTTCAAGATCATATGCACATGTTGAGGGGGAGCTTTTCTAAATGATCAAAACTATTAAGGTACAAAATGCTTTGATCTCGTATCACAAGTACTTTGATTGTTTTTCCAAATGATTTTTCAATTGGTCTCAAGGAAGAATGAACTGTACCAAAAGACCGACCATTTTACTTTATGTATAGAGTTATAAGGATGGTGAGGTTAGGTATTAGTTCCCACGATCCGCCTGAACCAGAAGGATCTACCCAGGGACAATCCACTAGATAGTGTAGAAGTCCTTAGGTTTGATGAAAAAGGAGAAAAGTGAGATATGGGAAGAGTACGGACTGAGACTGAGCTAGTGCTGGAATAAACCCAACAAGGTTCTAGTTATGAAGTCTTGGTAAGCACTGAAGGGGTTGAAGAATGAAAAAGAATTAAATGTGAAAAAGGGTGAAAAGAAATAACCCTCCATTTATTCAACCTTAGGGTAGAAACAGGGTTCAATTCATATGCTACTGGTGGTTACCAAGGTAACATCGGTATTGAAGACAAGACTTCATGGACCCAGTGACGCACTACACTTCAACTTCCCAAACCACTCAAGTTCCTCTTAAAAGGGCTTGTTTCATTCTCACTGGGAACCGACAATATCTATTGACTTTCTGTTAGTTATTGTTGATATTGAAGAAGGAGACCCTCTCCCTAGTCTCCGGCATAGGAACCAAAATATGCACAATTAAGTCTAGAGCCACGAGATCATCATATAAATCTCATTAGGACACTCTCAATGAAGACTCTCTATTTTACACAATCTGGAAAGAGAGATTATATCTTATGAGTCCTACGCATTATCCTTGTGGTATTGCCAGAACATCTAAGTGATATGCAAACATATTCACAATGAAGATGGAAAGCCTTCTGGAGCCAACATCAAACAAGCTCCTGGTGGGTGGCATGTGAGATCTATCCAATAGATCAACCATGTGACAACTGAACAGAAACAATGGGGCGATTCAATTTTTTGAATCAATCCTGGTTCAGGTTATGGATTGACGGATACCTTTGAAAAACCGGTCATTGTGCTTAAAAAATCTTTTCGTTAGCACATCGACTTTGTACTAATATTTCAAAATAAAAGGTGTTTATGATTGATAATTGATCTTCATTAAAACCTTCGTTGTATTGCAAAAACACTTTCTATTGAGCGGTACACGATTGTTTTTCAAATCTCTTTTCATGAATCAGTGAATCTCAATTCGCTGGTTTACTCACTCCGTGTTGTCTTCTTTGAGACGTTCCGGTTTGAGAACAGCTAGAGCAGCTGCAAAACCCTGTCAAGGAAATTCTTCGGAATTATACCTGAACACAGGCAGTACTTGTACTGATCAACGGGGAACCGTGGACCGTGTACCTCAATTCAATAAAAGTGATCAAAGACACTTTTGTGCACTTTATTGCTAACTGTTGTATGCAGGTACGCCCGACGTTTGCAGCTGATCAGAATGAAGCGGTCAATCCATAGCCGCATGCTCACACTACACATTCATCTCTAAAGAAATCATGATAAGTGCTTCAACAACTCTGATACTTTCTGATGAGTGTCTAAATACTCATCATTTTTGTATAATCTAAACTGCAAAATCATCTGAAAACACTCAGAAACACATCAAAATGATCAAAATATCACAAATCAGTGTTTTATGTGTTTTAATTGCAAAAATATCAAAATCAAATGAAAAATGTATCAAGTTTGCAAAATTGGCAGTTTTAGTCCCCCAAGTTTTAAAAGTTGTCAAATCTAGTCCCTAGAATATCAAAATATGGAAATTTATCATTCAAGGTCCCTGAAGTATTCTAAGTTGTTTAAAATGATCCTTGAATGATTCTTTGGTCAATTGGCAAGAAAAGTCCCTAAACTTTGAAATTTTGCAAAATTAGTCCTTGGACTTTTAAAAATGATTTTATGCAAAAGAGGTCCTTGCACTTTTCAAGTTTGTCAAGTTTGGTTTTTGTGATATCTTTGGAAGATTGGCAGATTTGGTCCTTCATGTTGGCCGAATTACATATATGGTCCTTGTAATATTAAGCATAATCCAAACGGATCCTTATCAATATACCAAAGCCCAAATCCAATCCCAACCAAGCCCACTTGACCCCCGCCTAATAATACAACCTCAGTCAACAATATTCAAAAACCATGCACTGTTCATCGTCCCTCACAAAGAGCCCGCCAAACCAGAAACCAGAGTGGTTTCTTCACCACTTGCAACCACCTTTTCAGCCACCCTTATCCTACCTTGTCCCCTCCTCCAACACATCCCTCCAAACCTCATTAATGCTCAAAACCTGCTCAAATAACCTTTTGGCGCCAAAACTGCCATTTGTCAAAAATGATGAGCTGGATGATTTCAATGGTCAAGATGAAGTGGGATTCAATCAGAGGTCTTCATTGAGTGCAAAAAGTCTATAAAGTGGAGAGAAGATGCAATGTATCTTAGTATCTAGAGTAATTTAAGTTTTTATTGTCGTTTTAAGCATTTTTAAGTTTCAAGTGTATGTTTTTATCTTCAAACTCTGTATTTCAAGTTCTATTGTTATAAGAAAGCTTCTGTGAAACTTTAATTCAAGTATCAAATTGTATTTCAGCTTATGCAATTTTCTTCATTTTCAAAAATCTCATGTTGGTTCAAATGATGTTTTCAGTTGTTTGTATGGACTAGAATAGATCACTTAAGCTCCTAGAAAGCTTAATCAAGCTTTTAGAAACTCTAAAAAACCAGTTTAGAATCAAAAATAAAAAATCACCAAAAATAGCAATTAAATAGTTCAAAAATCAAAAATCCATTGGAAATGGTGTACACAGCTGGAGCAGGGTAAATCATGGATGGCCTTGGGTTAGTACCTTATTGGTAAGCTTATAGGGTTGTTCACTGGTCCTTGATCTCAGTTTTAAGCTTGGAAGCATTTGTAAGCTTTTTTGATAAATTTGGTATTTTACTGTTGTAGTGGTTAATTATCTTATATTTCTGTTTCTTTGTGATATCTAGTCATAATTAAGTGTGTTTAAGCCTTAAAATCAATAGCTTGTTCTTTTCAATTTATAGTTTGCAAAAATTTGGTTTTAACAGTGGAAATGGCATAATCATCATTTCTGAGTTTGATGTTGTTTTGATTGTTGTTTTAGGCTTCATTAGTCATAATAAGTGATATCATAAGGTCTGCAATTAAGTTTATGGTTTCTAATTGTGATTTGGTTTGAAAAACTTGAATACAGCCATCTAAAAGGGTGTTTGGTTAATTGTGTTCAAAGGTACTTTGGTCATTGGACTTATTGGAAACATGTATAACTTTGTTTAAACAACTCATTTCAGTCACAAGAACCAGTTCTCAATAGCAAAAAGTCAAAAATTCTTCAAATCATTAGTTGTGCATTCACTGTTGGATTTTTAGGATATAGAATCATGATTTTGTGTTAGAAAGTTAATAATCTTGCTCAAGTTAGTCTTATCCTACCCTAATACAACATCATCAGTGCTTAATATCAAATCAAAATCCATCTTAGTCAACATTTTGGTTTTTATCAAAAAGTCAAAATCTCATAAGGTCGTTTTTGAATAAAATTTGGAATTTCACTGTGGGTTTATTAATAGGATCCAGCTTATAATCTTTTGGATTTTTAAAGTCTAGTTGCTAAAGAAAAATACAAAAATGCTAGTTCTCTATTACTCAGTCTTTTAAGTGCTTATTCTACTGCTTTTTGTGGACACCTGTTTCATAAATCTGTCCTGTGCACAGTAAGTGTGCCCAAATTGATAAGCTTGCATTGAGCTTATTAGTGCTTCAAATCTTGTGTTCTCTGGTTCTTTGGAAAGCCAACCTGGTCCTCTTGGAGTATCAAGTCTTGTTTTTCACTTTTGAGCTTGTTAGCTAGGGCTGCTAAGAGCTTAAAGCTTGTCCCACTTATGTGAAAAAGCAAAGTGCTTATTTGCTTAATTCTAGCTTATCAGTGTGCTCCCTTGTATGTTCTAGCTTCATTTCTGTTCATTAAGCTTGTTTGCATATACTTTGAGCTTCTGTTTCAGTGTGCTAGCTTGTTTGAGCTTATTTCTATAAAATAAGCTATTTTGGCCACTGTTGAGCTTTTAAGCTTGTGAAATAGCTTATTGGTGGTTTATAAAATTTTTGTCTTTATTAAAGTTTCATATTATTAGTATATAAGTAGTTTTCAAAAATAAAAATCACAAAAACATCAATATAAAAATAGTGATAGCGTTTATTTAAGATTTTTTTAGCTTTTTGATTTTTCTTTTCAACTTTTTAATAAGCAAATCTTGTTTTTCTATTTTTCTCAGGTTTCTGTCATCATATAGGATTTTTAGAAAAAGTTTCATATTTTTCTTTTTCTGTTTAGTATTTATTATAATTATAAATAGTTAATAAATAATAAATAATTAGTAATAAATAATTAAAAAGCATAAAAAAATATCTTTTCTGTTTTAAAATTAGTTTTATAGTATTTTAGATTTTTCAGAATCATAAGTTTATTTTTCTAGCCTTATTTCCTATTTTCTTCTATTTTAGAGTATTTATTAAATAGTTAAAATAGTTTTTAATTAATAATAATTAATTAAATAGTGTTAAAAATAATTTTCTTTTTCTAATAATTTTCTTTTATCTTTAGGATTCCAAAAATGTCATTTTCATATTTTTAGGCCTTTTATTTCTTAGTTTTCACTTTTTATTTTGTGCGTATACGTAGTTTTTAAAACTTACGTTTACGTTTTTCTCATCTGATTGTTGTGCTTTCCAAATCTGTACTCCATTCCATTCCAATCAATCAGTAGTGTAGTAATTCTAATCATAACCTTTGCAGATCACTATCCTTAGTGATCACTCCATTATCTGAATCAGTTTTACACACCATTGAGTCTCCTTGGGACATAACGACCCGGGAATTCACTATATTCTCCAGGACTTCATTGCATTTGTGTCTGAGCAGTTTTAAGTCTGTTTAGACTTGACGGTTCAGACCAGATCACTTTCACTCCATGCTTCTGCTATGCTGCTGCAAATATCATGAATCAGTAAAAGCTTCCGC
Source organism: Chrysanthemum seticuspe (assembly GCA_019973895.1). Lineage (NCBI taxonomy): Eukaryota > Viridiplantae > Streptophyta > Magnoliopsida > Asterales > Asteraceae > Chrysanthemum > Chrysanthemum seticuspe. The sequence goes on along the minus strand of BPTQ01000005.1, from coordinate 135,052,189 downwards.
TACTCTGATGAGAATATATCATGATCCAGAATGTGAGCATGTCGGTCCAAATATCACAACATCACAGAATACCAACACAACAATGGGTGATGCTGAGATTAACTGTGGCTGATGATCTCGATTAATGCTCAAAGGTCATCAATGTGGATCAGTTGTATAACCTCCACAAAATATACATTGTAGTTGAACAAATCACCACGGAAGCATAAATTTTGAATAGTTTGAATATTTGATGTCTACGAGCTCAAGAACAAAGTCAAGAATAGAATGTTAGGATGCAAAATGTAAATCATGGGGTGACCTCCCTTAGGGGGAGATTGTTAGAAATCAGAAATTCCATATGTAAAGAGTCGGTCACCCCTAATATTATCTAGCATAAGTTAGCTCGTAGACATATCGTCTGTTACGTTATATAGTAGTTAGTTTGTTGCATAGAATAGTTTAGTGTAACACCGTGGAGGAAGGACGGGTCTTTACCCACTGTATTCCTGATCCACAGGCCGTCACGAGGTCGTTTAGTTTGTAACCTATAAATACCCTCTACCTCCCAAGGTAGAGGCTTGGATGTGCTTTTTGGAATCTAACCTTCCATGAGTTTCTCTTTCTAGAATATCCCACTTTCTCTCTCTAAAATCATCTAATCATACGCCTTATTTGTGATTGTTCTTGTGTTTGTGAAATCCTATATCCTACAGTAATGTCGTGCGTTAATTAATTTTTTTTAGTTAGTCGCGCATAATCTACTAAACAAATCTAAAATATAATCATTAACTCGCATCATGCAACATTTCACTGGTTATGTATTATCTGCTCAGCAAATCTCATACATAACATAGGCACGGAGGGCGCGAAGTGGTGGCGTAAAGTGGTCCATCTCAACATGGATCACTGTGGTGTCCTTGCGTGAAGTGGTAGTGTGCATCATCTGCCAGGAAAATCTCCATGCACGTTGCTAGTAAGATGTAGACGCGGAGGCTTAAGGTGGCGGTGTAAAATGGTCAGTTTATAGAGTGTAGTAATGAGAAAGACGTTCCACTTAGGAGAAAAAGTATCGTAGTGAGAGAATGTTGTGACGTCAGTGTGTGATGTGTAGGAATAAACCTTTATAACTGTGACAACTCGTATTTTCAGGTCATATTTCAAAACATTATTCATGCTTCATCATTTATCGTTTATCGTAAACTGGGTTTACGAGCATCAAATTCGCGTAACCTTAAGGGTTTAGCTGCGAATTCATGATCATATCATCACGGACATTTCATATAGACTAAGTTTAGTCTACATATCATTAGCATCATTTTCATCATGTTAGTTCATTCATGATTTTGCATTTCACATTAAACGCGTAATTTTCATATTAAATAAACGTTATCGCGTAATTCATTATTTTGAACAATTGATCCATTACTTCCAAAAACTATCCCGACATATTTTTATACTTACATTTAGTTTATAAAAATAATATTTTGAGTTTACCCGGTGTTTTAAATTTATTTTGTATATAAATTGTTATATTTATATAATTACGACAGTTTTCGTAAAAACTACACGATAAATATTTATTCACTAAATACTTGTGAGAAATACATTTTTATAATTTTTATGACTTCATTACACTTTATTTTATTCCACTAAAATTTATTTGTAGCCAACTCAATACCCAATTAATAAAACCCATATTATTATACATATATATATATATATATATATATATATTTTAGATGTTTTCAAACAAGGGGACAAGAAAATTTATTACACCATACCCCCCCTCTTTTTCCCCCAAAATCAGCCGAACAAACCCCCCCCCCTTGATGATATTGTTGAGATCTTTACCTCATTCAAGTATACATACACATTTAATAGATATTTGTTTACTTACACATACAAACACACAAGTCAAGGTGTAAAACAAAAACATTTCTCTCTTTTCTTGCTCTCTAGAACCGGCCAAGCCCACAAGGAGGAAGGAAACCAAAAAATTTTCAAGATCAAGTTTAACAATCTAGTATACACTCTTGTTTAGGTTTTGAAATAAAAACATAGGGTGTTTAGGTTTAATCCTTTGTTCTAGTCACCTCATCAAGTAAACTAGTAAGCATATCATTTTCATTTTACATCTTCCATTATCATTTCATATTTATTTCATCATTTTTGAGCAAAGCATGCAAGACTTATGGATATTTATACCATTTTTACATTGTTTTTAGAGTTATACATATATAAGTCATCCTATAAATTATCCCTTGTTATATATTAGTTTTGATGATGTTTAGGAACCCATGACACCCTAAGAAGGTGTATGGTAGGATTAGAATAGCTTCGGAGTTGTTTTGAAGGGATTGGAATAGGTTTAGCACGAGAAAAACTCATTTTAACAAGTCGTATAAAGGGTCTGATCTTATTTTGTAATTCTGGAAAATCCGACAGTAGACATAAAATTTTGGCCTAGATATTTAGAAAATATACTTTAAAATGAAACCGTGGCCGCTTGAACGGATTAAAACGGAGCTATAACGAAGAAGTTATGAATTTTTCAAGTTTGACGACAAAATATATATATCCTGAAAATTTCAGCAAACTGTTTTTGTTTTGTACGAGTCAAAAACGAGTCTTAAGCGTTATAAATTATTTCGACTTATCAAAAATATATTAGTATACTTTAATACGAAGCTAAGGACGTATAATACGTAGAAAACGGATTTGTAACGACTAAAATATACACGTTTTCACAAAATTGCCGTAACTTTATTATTTAAGAAAAACTATATTATTTCTATTATACAAGTGTTACGGTAAACAAGTGACCATATTGAAGGCTATTTTTAACATTGACGTAGAACTTTTTATAAAGCGATGTCTTCTAGTAAAAGTAAGATTACCAAGCATATTTTCCAAAATGACCAACCGTTTGTATAGCGGGGTTGTAATGAATTAACTACGGTTGCTTAAACTTTGCCGAAATTCACTTTTAAACTATATTTTGGACAAAACTACCCTACTTAACCTATATTTTTCTCTATGAACGGGACCCCTAGGATAAAAACTTAAATGCAAAAACTTTGAGATTATGATACAAGCTTTCCAAAACCGTTGAGTTCGTTTCCTAACGTTCAACGTACACCATTTTACGACTAGCTTTCCGAGGCCATTTTAGTCACTTTCATGAAATTTCTAACGACATTATTTTACGACGAAAAGTTATAATTTCACAATAAATCATTAAGAAACTATTGTAGGATGACATTTTGACGTAAATACTTGCAAAGTAATTTAAGATTGGTCAAGACGTCAAAAGAGTATTTTTCGACGAAGAGTATTATTTTCAAAACTCACAAGTGGTATAAATAACATACGAAATGCATGCATAACATTACATCATAACTCATTACGTATCATATCATTCATAATAGGTCATTTTCGAGATTCACGCTACATTTCAGTGTACTCACTTTTGTCTTCGCATCATTTCATCAAGTGAGTCATAGCCCCTACTCTTTTAATTGTTTTGAATTACTTTTGGGGGAGATACATGCTCAACTATTTCTATGACAATCATGATTAATTGCAAACTATATGTTTATCTGAACTGAATGTTTAGTCATATTCTATATCATAAATCATGGAACTAAATGTCTTGGTATTATCATGGAACTAAATGTCTTGGTATTATCGCGGAACTAAATGTCTTGGTATTATCATTGAGCTAAATGTCTTGGTATAATGATTGAACTAAATGTCTTGGTATTATCATTGAACTAAATGTCTTGGTATTATCATTGAGCTAAATGTCTTGGTATAATCATTGGAACTAAATGTCTTGGTATAATTATGTCAAGTAACTGTTGATACATTAAGTCATGTACTATTATGTGAATTCATTTGACATCATGCGCTTGAACATAAACTATGCACCTTTTGGCAGTGGGTTGTGAACACACAGGTTGCAAGTTTTGTATGGGCGGAACTTGGAACTGAGTGGATTTACAATGCCTTTGCTGCATAAACGATTTTGAAAGTCTTTACATTTCAACACAAACTCTATGAACTCACTCAACCTTTGTGTTGACACTTTTAGCATGTTTTATCTCAGGTATCTAAGGCATACACTTCATGGCATGCATGTGGACTTATCATAGAGTCGTGGTGACGACGCGTCTCTCATGGATTTATGCACTTTAAAACATCGTTTGAATTGTAACAAACTTATTTCCGCACAAGTTGATTTTCATTTGGGACCTACACTTTGTAAACTCTGATTGTTTTATTAAATCAAACGATGTGTTTTCCAAACGACACTTTAGGTCGTTCAATATAACTGTGATTGTGATGCTATGACAGTCAATCCCCAGGAATTCCATTCCGCTGCAAAACAGGTAATTTGGGGGTGTGACAGATTGGCATCAGAGCTTCGGTTATAGAGAACTAGGTTGCATCATTGACCCTAGACTATAACTACATCATCATAGCATCTCATCATTTCATCATAAGTGCATATTCACTTTACATGCGGTTTTATACGCACAATTTACGAGTTATTTACTTTCATTTCAAATCGATTGTCACATGGATGCCCTTAAATACCCCTCCTATTATCCTTTCCTCATACTCTAATGTGGTGAATGATTTTTCATTCCCTATCGCAATTTTAATATCAGTTGACTCATCACCGATAACGTCGAATGCCGAGATAAACCCTTAAGTACGGCAAAGTCACTCTCACTCCTTGTTTCACCACTAACATGTCGAGTTACACTTTATTCATACATCAAGTCACTAAACCATCATAAATTTGAAGCACTTACGACATCTCATAACCCATCTGTTGGGAACCCGTCGATCATTTTGAAACATAATCCCAAACTTAACACCTTCTATCACATCTCTTTGGAGCGTTTATTATTGACATCGGACTTTGCTACATCTCACCTTTCCTTTTATTTTGAAGAAGATATGGCGCCGAAGAAAGCCACACCTGAATTGACTCAAGCGGCTATGCAAAAGTATGTAGAGGATAGTATAGCCGAGGCACTAAGGAAAGAACGAGCAACGGTAGCTGTTGTTGCTGCTGCTGAAGCTGCTAGACTTGCTGCTGCTACAGGAGCTGCAGGAGGGTCCGGAGTTCGTAATTGTACATACAAGGACTTTAAGAACTGTGATCCCACAAAGTTCAAAGGCACGGAAGGAGCCACTGCTATGATCCGTTGGTTTGAAAAGATGGAGTCTGTATTTCTTCTATGCAATTGCCCAGATGACTGCAAGGTAAAGTTCGCCACTGGTACACTCTTAGATGGCGCAATGTCATGATGGAATTCGTATGCGCAGCCTATTGGTATCGAAAATGCTTATAAGCTCACGTGGGATGAATTCAAGAATCTGGTAACTAAGAAGTATTGTCCACGCACGGAGGTGAAGAAATTAGAAACGGAATTTTACGAGTTAGTAACTGTTGGTTATGACATCGAGACCTACATCAGGAGGTTTCAAGAGTTGGCTGCACTATGTCCATCGATGGTTTCGGACAATGAGAAACTACTGGAAAATTTCATTGAAGGACTTCCACAATGTATTCAAGGAGATGTAACTTCTTCCGATCCACAAACAATTGAAGAAACTATTAGGATAACTCAAATACTCATGGCTCAAGTTAGGAAGAGGGAAAACATTATCGACAATAATAACAACAACAACAATCAAACCAACACCAACCGAAACCACAATAACAACAACGACGATAACCAAATCAACAACAACAAAAGGAAATGGGAAAACGATCAAGGAGGTTATAACAACAACAACCAAAACCGTAACACTAACCATCATCAACAGCAGAATAGAGGACAAGGAGCCGCAATGGTTTATGTTGCTGCACCAATAGAAGGCAGAGGTTATGTTGGAACCTACCCACTATGTAATCGATGTAAGTATCATCACACGGGTCTCTGTCCTGTTAAGTGCTACAAGTGTCAAAAACTAGGACACCATGCCAGGAATTGTAGAGGCAAGACCATAGTTACGTGCTTCGGATGTGGGGAGCAAGGACACTATCGGAATCAATGTCCTCAAAACCAAGGTCAACAAGTTGAAGGTGCTCATGGGAATGCATACATGTTAGGAGGAGGAGAAGCTCGTCAAGGTATCAACGACGCGGAAGACTAAAGAAGTTCGGAAACTAACAGTCTTAATTTTCCCTATGTATTATGTCGTACTAAGTTTATGTCTTCCATCGTATCCGAAACTTTATAACTTAAAGATGTACTACTTTTGATAAACCACTCGTTGTAAAATATTCTCATCTATCATACTTTATTTTCTTTCCGATTTGTTATTACTTACGAGAATCTTACTCCCTTTTACTTTAACGACCATTTTAATGACACGGTTTAAATCTTTGTAAACATTGAGAGTTATAACAACTAAACCGAACGTCACGTCATCGTTCCTTAATTATACATAGCCTAGCTAACTATGTCTAATTCTGGAGGGATCATGTTATGTTGGGAGCAGTTATTTATAAATCTTAGTGCAAGCAAAATTATCACATATTCCAAAGTCAAAGTGTTACTCATGGGAGATTCATCCAATACTATGTTTTATACGCTCTAAATCATCGATAACCGTAACGACACTTCTCCATGTCTTCTCTCATCGATATTCATTATAAACCCAAAAATTCGATAGACTAACACGAACTGAATTCAGGGACTGAATTCCTTTTTGGATGGGCGAATGTGACAACTCGTATTTTCAGGTCATATTTCAAAACATTAGTCATGCTTCATCATTTATCGTTTATCGTAAACTGGGTTTACGAGCATCAAATTCGCGTAACCTTAAGGGTTTAGCTGCGAATTCATGATCATATCATCACGGACATTTCATATAGACTAAGTTTAGTCTACATATCATTAGCATCATTTTCATCATGTTAGTTCATTCATGATTTTGCATTTCACATTAAACGCGTAATTTTCATATTAAATAAACGTTATCGCGTAATTTATTATTTTGAACAATTGATCCATTACTTCCAAAAACTATCCCGACATATTTTTATACTTACATTTAGTTTATAAAAATAATATTTTGAGTTTACCCGGTGTTTTAAATTTATTTTGTATATAAATTGTTATATTTATATAATTACGACAGTTTTCGTAAAAACTACACGATAAATATTTATTCACTAAATACTTGTGAGAAATACATTTTTATAATTTTTATGACTTCATTACACTTTATTTTATTCCACTAAAATTTATTTGTAGCCAACTCAATACCCAATTAATAAAACCCATATTATTATACATATATATATATATATATATATATATATATATATATATATATATATATATATATTTTAGATGTTTTCAAACAAGGGGACAAGAAAATTTATTACACCATACCCCCCCTCTTTTTCCCCCAAAATCAGCCGAACAAACCCCCCCCCCCCCCTTGATGATATTGTTGAGATCTTTACCTCATTCAAGTATACATACACATTTAATAGATATTTGTTTACTTACACATACAAACACACAAGTCAAGGTGTAAAACAAAAACATTTCTCTCTTTTCTTGCTCTCTAGAACCGGCCAAGCCCACAAGGAGGAAGGAAACCAAAAAATTTTCAAGATCAAGTTTAACAATCTAGTATACACTCTTGTTTAGGTTTTGAAATAAAAACATAGGGTGTTTAGGTTTAATCCTTTGTTCTAGTCACCTCATCAAGTAAACTAGTAAGCATATCATTTTCATTTTACATCTTCCATTATCATTTCATATTTATTTCATCATTTTTGAGCAAAGCATGCAAGACTTATGGATATTTATACCATTTTTACATTGTTTTTAGAGTTATACATATATAAGTCATCCTATAAATTATCCCTTGTTATATATTAGTTTTGATGATGTTTAGGAACCCATGACACCCTAAGAAGGTGTATGGTAGGATTAGAATAGCTTCGGAGTTGTTTTGAAGGGATTGGAATAGGTTTAGCACGAGAAAAACTCATTTTAACAAGTCGTATAAAGGGTCTGATCTTATTTTGTAATTCTGGAAAATCCGACAGTAGACATAAAATTTTGGCCTAGATATTTAGAAAATATACTTTAAAATGAAACCGTGGCCGCTTGAACGGATTAAAACGGAGCTATAACGAAGAAGTTATGAATTTTTCAAGTTTGACGACGAAATATATATATCCTGAAAATTTCAGCAAACTGTTTTTGTTTTGTACGAGTCAAAAACGAGTCTTAAGCGTTATAAATTATTTCGACTTATCAAAAATATATTAGTATACTTTAATACGAAGCTAAGGACGTATAATACGTAGAAAACGGATTTGTAACGACTAAAATATACACGTTTTCACAAAATTGCCGTAACTTTATTATTTAAGAAAAACTATATTATTTCTATTATACAAGTGTTACGGTAAACAAGTGACCATATTGAAGGCTATTTTTAACATTGACGTAGAACTTTTTATAAAGCGATGTCTTCTAGTAAAAGTAAGATTACCAAGCATATTTTCCAAAATGACCAACCGTTTGTATAGCGGGGTTGTAATGAATTAACTACGGTTGCTTAAACTTTGCCGAAATTCACTTTTAAACTATATTTTGGACAAAACTACCCTACTTAACCTATATTTTTCTCTATGAACGGGACCCCTAGGATAAAAACTTAAATGCAAAAACTTTGAGATTATGATACAAGCTTTCCAAAACCGTTGAGTTCGTTTCCTAACGTTCAACGTACACCATTTTACGACTAGCTTTCCGAGGCCATTTTAGTCACTTTCATGAAATTTCTAACGACATTATTTTACGACGAAAAGTTATAATTTCACAATAAATCATTAAGAAACTATTGTAGGATGACATTTTGACGTAAATACTTGCAAAGTAATTTAAGATTGGTCAAGACGTCAAAAGAGTATTTTTCGACGAAGAGTATTATTTTCAAAACTCACAAGTGGTATAAATAACATACGAAATGCATGCATAACATTACATCATAACTCATTACGTATCATATCATTCATAATAGGTCATTTTCGAGATTCACGCTAAATTTCAGTGTACTCACTTTTGTCTTCGCATCATTTCATCAAGTGAGTCATAGCCCCTACTCTTTTAATTGTTTTGAATTACTTTTGGGGGAGATACATGCTCAACTATTTCTATGACAATCATGATTAATTGCAAACTATATGTTTATCTGAACTGAATGTTTAGTCATATTCTATATCATAAATCATGGAACTAAATGTCTTGGTATTATCATGGAACTAAATGTCTTGGTATTATCGCGGAACTAAATGTCTTGGTATTATCATTGAGCTAAATGTCTTGGTATAATCATTGAACTAAATGTCTTGGTATTATCATTGAACTAAATGTCTTGGTATTATCATTGAGCTAAATGTCTTGGTATAATCATTGGAACTAAATGTCTTGGTATAATTATGTCAAGTAACTGTTGATACATTAAGTCATGTACTATTATGTGAATTCATTTGACATCATGCGCTTGAACATAAACTATGCACCTTTTGGCAGTGGGTTGTGAACACACAGGTTGCAAGTTTTGTATGGGCGGAACTTGGAACTGAGTGGATTTACAATGCCTTTGCTGCATAAACGATTTTGAAAGTCTTTACATTTCAACACAAACTCTATGAACTCACTCAACCTTTGTGTTGACACTTTTAGCATGTTTTATCTCAGGTATCTAAGGCATACACTTCATGGCATGCATGTGGACTTATCATAGAGTCGTGGTGACGACGCGTCTCTCATGGATTTATGCACTTTAAAACATCGTTTGAATTGTAACAAACTTATTTCCGCACAAGTTGATTTTCATTTGGGACCTACACTTTGTAAACTCTGATTGTTTTATTAAATCAAACGATGTGTTTTCCAAACGACACTTTAGGTCGTTCAATATAACTGTGATTGTGATGCTATGACAGTCAATCCCCAGGAATTCCATTCCGCTGCAAAACAGGTAATTTGGGGGTGTGACAATAACTCTTATGATGAAACTTTTTCTCTTTTTAGAAGTCAATCGGGAGGTCAAATGGACATAACACTATTATAACTACTTTCAGTATTGCAACATTAACCTCTGAGTCGGACATAGGTGATCAGGCTATGTCCCACTGTCCCTGGCTGAATATAGGTGATCAGAATATATTCACCCGAGGTTCGATGAATCTTGCAATGCTTAGCTTAGTTATACTAGTAACATATCCTAATGTCTTTAAAGTTTGGTATGAAAGATTGAACAAATATTTCATTTATGTGGGGGAGAAGGCGTAGCGCAGTGCTACGTAAACATACGTATAAGTATGGCAATCCTAGCTAATAGCGAGACTAAGTTGGCAGTAATAAACACCTATATTATTAAAGATGACTTCAACGAGTCATAAGTGAGGCAATCAGCTTGGCAGACAGGCATGTGTCGGTCATACGTTTTTTTTTTTTTTTTTTTTGTAAAAGTGGTTATAGTCTAGGTTTGAAAAATACCCAGTTCCCTATAACCAAGGCTCTGATACCAATCTGTAACACCCTCAAAAATGGTTTGCAGCGGAAGAAAAGGGTTTTGGGATGCTACTCAATTGGATCGTAACACAAAGTGAAAAATAAAGATTTTTCTTAAAAGATTTCATTTATTGAAGTGAAATAGAGTTTACAAAGGTTAATTTGTTGCGGAAAAATGGCCCATTAATAAAATGTGGTCCCCATACGTAAATCAGAGTCATCTATGACCATGCCATGCTCATGCCCAAGCGCCTCCAGAGTTAGCTATCGCCCTTTTAATACCTGAGATAAACATGCTTAAAAAGATCAACACAAAGGTTGAGTGATATTCATAGGTTTAGTAAATAGTTGAACACAAGTAAGAGATGATAATTGCTTCGAAGACAATTACCATAGAAAACAGAGATTATTATTATGCCTAAGCTCATGACACCAATACTAACTGCATACACCTAATTACTGGTGTAAGTAATAAAATTGCCTCCAGATGTAATAGTCAATTACATAGAGATAATCAAATATGGTGCGCCCCGGTTATTTCTGATAACCGAGTCGGGGTCGTCAATTCCTATAGTACTATCCACAATATTTGCGTTCACTCGCAAGTGATTAATGGTTCATGATGAAGGGGACTTTTGGCAGGAAACTTAGGCTATAATAAGTATAATCAGGCAAGCATACATTTTAAGAAAAGACTTGTGTTCTAGTTTATAGCATGTATCTCCCCCAAAGAGTTTATAAAACAGTTAAAAGAGTAAAAGTGGGGCTATGAACTCACCTTAGTGCGAAGCAATGTAAGAATCGATACTATCACAACTAGCATCGGGAAAAGAAACAAAGTAGTATCAAGTGGGGCATCGCTCAATGACGCAAGAGTACAGGCACAACGGCTCGCCATCGGCTCAACCTAGTAGTGTACGACTTATCTCAGAATACGTATCGTAAAGTAAAGAGATTTCCAAAAGGTAAGTGTTTTAGTTTTCGTGGAATACTCGTATCAAAGATTTCAAAAATCCAGTATTAATATCTCAAAAGTTTAGTTTTAACGTTTCGTGTGGTGATAAGAAAACAAGGACTCGACAAGTAACTCACGCCAAACATAACTCACACCCAGGTATAATATATATTCCAATACATTGTAAGGAATAGTCAAGAAATATTGACCAAGACTCAAGAACACATGCTTAAAGCAATAAGACACATAAAGGAAATTAAACAAGTAAGGTTCATTTAGCAATTAAGTAATAAGTAGGTAACAGGTAGAGTTTTAGACATTTACCCGGTAATCTCCGATAGGTTTGCTATGAAATGTATGTTTCACAAAAGTGTTAATATATATATTAAGTAATACGGTTTTATATTTAATAAAACTATACGTTTCGTCTTGTTATCAGGTTTTATAAAATGAAAGTTTTTGAGATAATATGTTAACTATAGAAATAAGAGTGTGATATGATTCGTTATTCAAAACATGTTTCGATAATAATTAATCCGATTAGATAAGTTTAAAACGAATGAAAGTGTTCAATAATTTTTACGCCCAAGGTACAATAAGTATCAATATAAGTCCAATACTTGTCCAAATTATCCAAGTCACCACCCGATATTCAAACGCCCGTTAAATATTCATATTGTCCAAACAATCCAAAAGTATTCGAAACCTTACCGTGGCCACAATACCATTACGTTACTCAAGTATATTTTGACAGGATAATTTATAACTAAACACACTTTTCTTAACAGTGTGGGCTTCGGCCCCTTTTATAATAAAACGCAACCCTTGATGGGCTTTTGAGACTCATGAATAACACAACGAAGGCTCACCCTATTTGGGCTTTTGTGCCCGGGGACACCTTCATACTACCAAACACAATTCTTTATATCGAATTTATAAAGTCATTTATAATCACGACACAGTAACACACCGTTGCGTGTTATTTGCTGTTACATGGGCTTAGACACACTCTTAATATCAAATTTCCAAGTCAAACGGACCCAAATGGCTGTAAACACTCGAGCACCATTTTCACAAACATGGCCATGCTCACAAAATGAAAACGCAACACAAATGCGACACAGCCAACGCCCTTACTGTTAACCAAGACCAAGGCATAAACTAACATATCACATGCTGCAAAACTAGAAATAGACTCGAACAAACTCGAACTTGCTTGGTACTTATGCACCCGTGACCAAATTAATACCCATGTTAGACCATACCCGAGCAAACAAGGATTTAATATTTTGACACACTATCACCATACTTCACAGATTTACACCCAAAGTAACCAACAAATCCAATAACAATATCACACAAAAATCCGATTTATAATCAAACATGATTCATCCGTGACCAGAACTATCTTAACCCGACTCAACAAATCAACCAAAATCGTCTTAAAGATTTACCACACAAACTCTTTTTATTACAAACATTTCAATCGTTATTAATCTACGAAAACTTTAACAAATTATACATAATCGGTAAATAAATAGATAAATAAATAAATAACGAAAAATGGTTCTCGTCATACCAAAAGAATTAACGAGAGGGAGATAGCGAGGTCGAGAGTGATGAACCGGAAACAAATGGCTTCGATTGGAGGGTCACGAGATGAACTGATACGAATTGGTACTTGAGCAAGCTTCCTTACCCCCTTCAATTACAAAACCCCCATGGTAATTTTCAAAACCCCTTTGATCTAAGAAACCATAATTTTTGTGTTTGTGAGTGAAAAGTGAAGAAAACTGTAAAAACCCAACTCTATTTGTAGATGCACAACGAGAATACTTGGACCATCACTTTCTTGACCTCGAGTTTGGAGGGTAGCTTCTCTTGGCATCCATCATTTTCCAACGCCTTCATAGCACATGGCTTGGGACCATCTAGGGGATAGTGAGGCCGAAAGGAGTATGGTGAGGGTGATGGGGTTAAACGTTTGACTTGGTTAAGGGAAGAAGAATCCCTTTTTGTGTTTATTCATTTGGGAGGGATGAAGCGAAAAAGAAGAATCAGAAAAGGAAAAGAGGATAAGAGGGAGAGGGGTAGGGGCGTGGCTGTGTTTTCAGAGTAGGGTAGAATTTTTGCATTTTGTTAAATGTAATATTAGTAATGTTAGTATTATTATTAGGATTATTTAGGTATTGTGTGTCTTCAGTGTCCGGCTGCTAAAACCATAAACGCAACATCTTGAATGAGTTAAATGTAAAAATTATGTTTTTGGACACGTCTTCGAAAGTCTGATATAATAATATTTTCGTTATCTTAGTTAGTTCACTCTTATATTTTAACTGTAATTGGTATGTTACAGGTACGCGTGCGGACTCGCTAATCGAGATAATCTCTCGTTGACGTGCTTTGTTCATCAGTAAATATTAGAAATGATTTATTCTCATCATTCGTTTATCAAAGCTACTCGGTATTGCATATTTCAAGTAAAAAGTAAAAATTTAGGCGTAAAAATGCATAAAATCGTTTAATTAAATCAGGATAAACGATTACTTCATTCTTTATAGGTGAATAATGACTCGGGAATTTACGGGTGGTTACAAAGTATTAGCTAAAAGGAATTATGATCTTCAAACTATGATCAAGAGATTAGTAAAAATTTGGATGGATTTGGTGTTTGTGGTGGTGTATCTCACGACAAAAGTGGGAGAAACAAATGAGATAGAAATTTTTATATCTAAATTTTGCATATTAAAATGAGTTAGTGATATAATTTGATGAACCGTATGTAAATGCGAACACTTGTATAATTTTGAGCAATAGTTTTTAGTTTCGATCTCGGTAATTGAAAACCTAAAGCTTTTAAAACGCGAAACCTAAAACCAGGTAATATGAAAGTCTAAAACATAAAAAAAATGTTACAACTTGTCAACATAACCATTTTTTTTTATTTTAGATGAGACACAAGTTTAACGGGGTGATCAAACATTGTTAAATTTAAAAACATAAGTTGTAAACATGTAAAACGCCAAATGTGCAAGGTTTATGTAAAAATGGAAAAAGTAAAATATGACATATAAAATGTGAATGTAAGAAAACCAAAAAGCATAAAATATGTAGACTGAGCGTAGTCTAAAGTTGGTTTACAATAAATGTACGTGTAAACGACGTCACGCGAGTGAATCTATCTGGTTACTCGTAAAAGTTAGTTTTCATGAAATTAAAACAATAAGTAAACGTAACTGATTAAATAAGGATCTGAAAATTTTTAATTGTTACATGGATCTCTCACTCACCCTAACTCGCCTTTTTTGGTTGAAGGGTTTGTAGGATTATGTTTTTGTTGATTATATTATTCAAAAGGTCAGGGATTATGGAAGAACAAGTTAGACATTTTAGAGAGAGGGAGTAGAGAGGGGAAGTTCTAGTGAGAGAAACACACCTTGTTGTGTGTGTGTATTAATGAATAACCAACCCTCTCTCTTGGTGGGAAGAGGGTATTTATACAACATAATAAACGCCCTTACTTGGGCTGTGGAGTGAGGTGACAGTGGGTAAAGCCCCGACCCGACTCCAAGGTGTTACGCTAACTAAACTAATACTAATAAATATAGTTAAGCCTACGAGCTAACCTATGCTAGACTATACTTGAGGTGACCGACTCTTCCATATGGATTTTCTAAATCCTAACAATCTCCCCCTAAAGGAGGTCCTCCCATAAATTACAATTTGAATTATAGCATGCTATTACATGAATTTAATTTCCTAGCTCGTAGTCTTTGATTCTTCAAAGTCCGCAATCTTTGTACTTCCAGTAGTGATCTTTGAATGTTCATTTGGCTTGGTTGATCTTTGAGCTTCTTCGAGATCATCAGCCATCGTAAATCTCTAAATCATCCTTTCTTGTATCGCCTTCATGTGATGTTGTAACTTTTGGACCGACATGCTCACACTTTTCTGGATCATGATATTTTACATCAGAGTTGCGGCAGCATTGTTGTACGTCTTTTAATAATCATGATATCTTTGATTGTGAGTGTAGAGTATGAGCATGTGGTTATGAATTGACATCTCATTGGCCATCAGCTGCAACCGTCGGGAGTTCCTGCAAATAACAGTAAGCAATAAACACAGAAAAGTATCTTTGTTCACTTTCGTTAAATAGGGTTGCAAGAACCACGGTTCCCCGTTGATTAGTATAAATACTGCTTGTGATCAGGTAGAATTTTGAAGGATCTCTTTGACAGGGTTTCGCAGCTTATACTAGCCGTTCTCAAACCGGAGCGTCTCAAAGTAGACAACACGGAGTGAGTTAACCAGCAAATTGGGATTCACTGATTAATGAAAAATTGATTTGAAAAATAATCGCGTATTGCCGAATAATGAGTGTTTGCACTACGACGAGAGTTTTATGAGCAAAATCAAGTTTCAATCACAAATACTTTTGTTTTAAACAATTTATGCGCAGTCGATGTGCTAGAAAACAATTATTGAGCACATCAAAGTGTTTTCCAAAAGTATACGTCAATTCCTTTACTGGAACAAGTTTGATTCAAAAGTGAATCGCCCCATCGTTCTTTTCTAGTTATCACAAGTTTGATCAAAGAAGGATCCCACATGAAACCTACAAAGAGCTTGTTTGATGGCTCTAGAAGGATTTCCATTTTCATTGTGAATATTTCACATATCACTTAGATGTTCTGGCAACACCACAAGGATAATGTGTAGGATTTTTAATGTATATTTTCTTAATTTTCACGGTGTATGAAATAGTAAGCATATTGTAAGTGTGTCCTAATGAGATTTATGGATGATCTCTTGGCTCTAGACTCAATAGTGCACTTTGGTTTTCCTATGCGGAGACTAGGGAGACTGTTAGGATTTAGTAAATCTAGTAGTAAAAGACTCGGTCACCCCGAGTATTTGTTAGCATTAGAAAGTTCATAGTATTAAGCACATATTAGTTAGTTAAGTAACACCGTGGAGGAAAGACGGGTCTTTACCCATTGTATACCTGATCCACAGCCCGAAAAAGGGCGTATTATGTAAGACACTATAAATACCCTCTACCCTCGAAGGTAGAGGGTTGGAGCTTTCTAATCTCATGATTTTTCTTTCTCTCTCTACAAGTTCTCAACCACTAACTTTTTCTCTCTAGTTCTTGTTCCATTCGATCCATATACTAACTTACTTGTGTTTATGATAACTAATCTCTTACAATTGGTATCAAGAGCTATGGTTTGATCATCTAATTCGTGTGTGCTCTGATTTTTAGATTGGTTATTGTTGTTTTATGTGGATCAAATAGTTTTAGAGAGTATTCACTACTTTGAGCTTGTTTAGTGGTTAAATTTGTTAGTTGTTTGTACTTTCTTGTTTAGGTTTATCATATTAGCTTAGTTTTGTTTTTGGAAAACCTGTTTCATCTCATTTGTAGATGTTTTGGATGGTATTCGTGAGTTTGGAGACTATGTTCCTCGTTGCGTTTTGACGTTTTCTTAGTTGCGAGTTGACTGTTCTTGGTTGAGATTTGACAAAGCCTTACTTACGGTTTGACGTTTTGAAGCTGCGATTTGATTATTATAAGAATATTTTGTTGCGGTTTGATAATAGGACAAAATATGCGGTTTGACATTTAGCCAAAAGACAAAACTGGATGATAGTGACATGTGTACTTCTTGAAAGTGACTTGCGGTTTGTCAATTTTCTTTGCAATTTGTCCCTGCGATTTGCCTTGTGCTTGCGAGTTGAGGTCTTGCGATTTGACTATTTTGTGTCTTGCGAGTTGAAGTCTTATGGTTTGAGGATATTGAGATTTGAGTCCTGCGGTTTGTCAGTCTTGCGGTTTAAAGTTCTTAAGATTTGAGTATTCCGACTTGTCAGTCTTGCTGTTTGAAGATCTTGATATTTGTGTCCTGAGATTTGACCAAGGGTTGCGATTTGTGTAATGTGATTTGAGACTATTGCGTTTTGAGACTCTGTGTGTAGAAAAAGTACGGTTTGACTCAAGGCTTACGAGTTGACTTTGAGATTTGGACATTGAGATTTGAGGTTGCGGTTTGTCATCCAAAGACCAACTTTCAAGCCTTTCTTAACGTCGTGCTGCCAGTATTGTGTTATATGATTTCTTCTTGATTTTTTATAAAATCCCGCGAAAGATTAGATTTCTCGGTTTAAAATCAAAGAGTTGAAATCCCGTGTATTTGGAAATCATGTCTACTGTTTTCGATGATGTTCAAGTTGCTGGGTCCGATATCCTTCCTCCTATGCTGGATAGAACAAACTGTGACTCTTGGGCACATAGAATCCGACTGTATTGCTTGGGCAAAGAGAATGGTCTTAACATCATTCAGTCAATTGATGAAGGACCATATCAGATGGGCACCACCAGAGATGAACTAGCAAGGTGAAGATGGACGTGTAACTCTTGGAATGGATAGACCAAGGACTTACAATGATCTCAATGAGACTGAGAAGAAAAGATATGATGCTGACAAGCTGATCAATCAAGGATATCTACAAGCTGATCAATCACAACACCCAAGACAAAGCAGTTTGGGACAATGTCAAGATGCTTCTTGCTGGCTCAGAATAACTAAAGAAGATCGTGAGTCACAACTGTATGATGAGTTTGAGAAATTTAAGATGAACTCAAGGGAGAGTATTGCTGAATACTATGTGAGGTTTCACAAACTTGTGAATGATATGAGGAATATCAAGATGACTATGCCAAATATTCATCTCAATTCCAAGTTCGTAAATAACATGACACCTGAGTGGAACAGGTTTTTTACCGCAGTGAAGCTGAACAAAGGATTGAGAAATACAAACTATGAGCAGTTGTACGCCTACTTGCTAAAACATGAGAAGCTTGCTACACATGACCGCCTGATCATGGAAAAACTCAATCCAACTACAACAAATGATTCACTTGCATTTGTTTCAAACATTCAGCCGCTCACTCAATCATCACTTGTTCAAAGTCATCAGTACTCCTCATCTTCTCAGAATCAGAATCATGTCATTCAACCAGACTCAGGATATTCCACAACAGACAAGTTGATTGAGAACCTCTCAAACCAAGTTGCACTATTGGTTTAACAATTCAGAACCACACTTCCTCAAACCAACAACAAACTTAGAACTTCATCTAATCCACACAATCAAGCTATAGTGGAAGATGGAAGGGTTGTGGTGCAGAATGTGCAAGGACGACAAAATGTGAACCAAAGGAATGTTGCACGGGGAAATGTTGCAGCTGGTTATGTGAGGGTACAGAACATAGGAGGGATAATGGTTCAAGGTCAAGGAAAACAAATTAAATGTTACAACTATGGTGGTGTGGGACACATTGTAAGGAACTGCACCCAACCAATGCGTCCACAGAACTCTGACTACTTCAAGGATAAGTTGATGTAGATTCAGGCACAAGGGAGTAGAGCAGTGTTGGATGAGGAGGAATTGTTTTTTCTTGCTGAAGGTAGTGCCAACACATTTGATGCTGACGTGGATGATCACACGGTGTATGATTTGGCACAAAATGATCTCAACATCTTTCAGGTTGCTGACTGTGATGCCTTCGACTCTGATGTTGATGATGAACCAACGACCCAGACCATATTCATGGCTAAAATTTCTCCCATGGTTTCATCACCTCAACAAGTTGGTCCCTCCAATGCTTCTATCATATCAGAGGTACTAAAACTATATGATGCGGTTGATGTACAAAAGATTCCCAACAAAGTACAACTGACAGAAGTTGTTGAGTCAGATATTGTAAATATGGGAAATAGCATTGTTATCCCATATAAGCAATATGTGAAGCACAATGAAAGTCTTTTTGTACCAAGTGGTGCATCTTCTACCATTAATGATGAATATGTGTTTAATGAGTACACTGAATATATGCCTGAATATATATAAGGATCAAGTTGCCATCTATGAACAATGTGCTAAATTTGAGCTAACCTCATGCGAGCAGGAAATGGATTGCCAAATGCGTACACTGATCACTAAATGTAATTTTACGGAAGAAACGTTGAAACAAGAGTTAAATTCCTTACAAGAGAAACTTAAACAAACTGTTAAGCAGAAATAAGAGATACAAGAAAATGTAAAAACGCTTAAACAGGAATTCAAAGAGAAGGAAAATAACCTCCTAAATGACTTTTCCAACCTTAAAACTTTAAAGAATAAACTTGAAAACAAGCTGTACGTACAAGGCAACACCATTCAGACTGCTCACATGATTACAAATCATAGTGTATTAATTGATAAACATAGTGAAAACCTTGTAGAAAATCCAAATCATGTGTATCTTAAGAAAGCTAAAAAGGCTCAAGAAGTGATTTATGATGGTAGTGAGATTCTTAAGCCTAAACAAAAGCCAACTTGTGTACAAATAATAGAAGAGGACATAGAGTTAGAAAATACCTCTAGAGAGAAAATGGATCAGAAAATGAATGACCCTGAAAGTGTGGATAGAGGATTAAATTTCAAAACTCCCAACTACCTTAAAGAAAACTTCTTAGCCACATTGGAACCTCAAACTCAATTAACCCTTGAACAAGTATTTTGGAAGTTAGATGTGGATAAGAGAAAGGCCGAAGAACTTGTTGAAAATAATTCTCCCCTTATGAAATTACCTGTGGCCACGGTGTATTCTCCAAATACACCAATGCATTTAGTGCATAGAACTCTTCCCACATAATGCAAAACCTTAATTAGCATATACGTAATTTACCAACCATTTGCTGATTTCGATAAAACATGTACTTCACACCAACGGGTATTACTGAAGGGGAAAGGGGTTTTAAGCAAACAAAAGAATGTTATCTTACTGAGGTTATTCCATTCTTTAAACAAGTGAAAGAACATTTCGAGGGTATTCAAAAGGCCCTAGATACTGAAGTTAAAGAAATGAAAAGGACGTTTAATGAAATGGAAAACGAGGCAAGAAATAACGCAAATGAACTTAAAAGCTATGAGATTGAGAGAAAGAATATTCACATCCTCAATGAGAATTTGATTTCCAGATGTATTGCCCAGGATTTGTATTATATTGCCACTGATTTAGCTTTAACTGCTTCACAATTTCATGATCTGTCTCTTGCATATAAAGTTGCCCAGGTTTGTGTTAATGAGCTTGAAGCCGAGAATTTAAAATTACAGGAAAAAATCCAAAAAGACGATCATGGTAACATGTTCAGGAATTTTTCTAAATTAGATGTTGATTATCTTAATTTGCAATTAAAATATCAACATCTAGAAGAAAGAATCAAAACCTTAAATGCCAATACATCTTTGGATGCTACTGAATTTGATGCATATTTTGAAATAAGCTCAAGAGATGAATGGATTCAAGCTCACTTTAGCACGATCCGAAAGTTGAAAGCTCAAATTTCCATTCAGGGAAATAGGAGTGACGTGGAAGGCTCCCGTATACCACTGCCTTTAGATTCTCAGAATTTTCAATATCAAAACATCATCAATAAATTGCAACAAGAAAATGATTGTTTTCAGACTGAAAATTCAAAGGTTAAATTGCAATACAAAGAGTTATATGATTCAGTTAAGGTTACTCATGAAAAACACATTGAAAAGATAATTTTTTTGCTTAACGAGATTGAGAATCTAAAGTGTCAAGTGAAATGGAAATTGCCAATTCCCACGGGTAAATTTGTTGTACCAAAGGTTTCTGCTTGTAATAATTATGCCATTGATGTGATGTATATTCCCCCTCCTCTTAGAAATAATACTCTTGCATATCAAACATATCTCTCATACCTTATGGATACCCTAGAGAGTCTTTGTAAGATCGTAGAAGAAGATAGAATTGAGAAACCACTTGATAGTGAGGTTGCCTATGCGTGTATGTATGGTAAACGATCTCATAAGCTCTTAGAATATGCCATTGAAACATGTCCTAAACCTGGTACAAAGCGAGATAGAGTTGTTGCACCCCCGTCAATGCCTAAGATCAAGCATGTTACCTTTGATGTACCCATGAAAACCTCAGAACCCAACACTTCTAGGCCAGAAATGCAAAAAGCAATGAAACAAACTAATATTACCGTCATTACTTCTACAGGAGTAAGCAGTGATACTCAAGCTAGCGGGTCAAATCCTAGAGGCAATACAAAGGAAGATAAGACCTCGCAAGCTAAGAGTGGTCAAGTGAAGAAAGTAGAAGACCACCGTAGGAATAATAAGTTTAAGTTGAACCATTTGAATCGTGTTGATTCTAGTATTAGCTATATGCGTACTGTAATTAATTTGAATTCTTCTTCTATTTGCAAAACATGTAATGACTGTTTAATTTCTGGTAATCATGATGAATGTGTTGTGTCATATCTGAGGCTTTCTGTTAATACCCTAGTTGATAAAGTTTGGAAAGCGAAATAGGTTAAGCAATCTTGGAAACCTATAGGGAAAAAGTTCACTAATATGGGTTATCACCACAGGTCATAAAATCAAACTTAGTGAACATTGTCCTTCAACTAGAACTGCCTTACCTAGAACAGTGCCTGATAAGACATGGACACCCACAGGTAGAACTATTCCTTTAGGAACAGAGTACATTATGACTGAGTCCAGTGCCTCTACTCGTGATGCCCCAGCTAATAATGTCATAGCATCAAGGTATATTGTAGGTCTAGTTATGATTCCTTAATTGCTTTGTTTATATTTACATTGCTTTCGTATAATTATTTCTAGTGTATGCTTGCATAGTTTGTTGGTAGCTACCTTTGTTTTGGTAGTTTTGAATGGCGGTAGTGGCTAGTAACTTAGGAGATATGACCAACTAACCTAAGTAGGTAGACTGAGTGAGAAGGGTAAGATATAACCAACTGACGACCCTTCTTCGCTTGTACGATTTGACCAACTGATCACCTACCGTTTGGATGAACTTAAGAAGTCAGGGATGAGTGTTTAAGATGCTAGCACCCGGGCACTCATTATTATAAATCTTGCATGTAGAGGTACTTAATGACTTGGCTTAGGGGACTAAGAACAACTGGACTTTCGACGGGTCACCTGACATCTCCAATGGAACCCTTTGTTGATAGGTTAGGACGAACTGACCAAATGCTGTCCTAGCGACTTTCACCCCACTTGAAGTAATTGGAAGTAATTAAACATGAACTTAGCTTGATAGGATGAATAACTAGGTTAGCACACTTCTCCCCTATTGATCACAACCCTCGCCTCTATTTGCTTTCTTGTTTTCTTGTTTTAGTTAATTAATCATTTCAATCTTAAAATCTATTAAAATCTGTGACACCTAGACTTAGTTTAAATCCACACACATAGCTCTTGGGACGACCTCGGTTTTATCGAAATAATACACTACACACGACCGGGTACACTGCCCATTAGTGCATTAGGGTAGACCATAGGTATAACGAGAACTTATAAATATTAAAACCTGGTCAGTAAAACCTGCATCATAGCCTTCAGAAAACACACATGTTTCGTTATAGAATTAGATGGTGTTGATCTTCTTAAGGGATCTCGTGGCACCAATTTGTACACCATCTCTATTGAAAACATGATGAGGTCTTCTCCTATTTGCTTGTTATCAGAGGCGTCAAAGAACAAATCATGGTTATGCACCGTCGATTCAATCACCTGAACTTCGGTACCATAAATGATCTTACTAGAAAGGACCTTGTGAGAGGTTTACCCCGGTTAATATATGAAAAAGATCATCTTTATTCTGCATGCCAACTGGGGAAAAGCAAAAAGTATGCCCATAAACCCAAACCTGCCAACATCATCATGGAAGTTCTTCATACCCTTCACATGGATCTATGTGGACCCATGAGAGTGCAAAGTATCAATGGGAAGAAGTATGTATTAGTTGTAGTTGACGACTACTCTCGGTTCACTTGGGTAAAGTTTTTGAGAACCAAGGATGAAACTCCTGAAGTTATCATTAAGCTTATCAAACAACTGCAGGTTAGGCTTAACAAAACTGTCAAAATCATTCGGACAGACAATGGAACTGAATTTTTTAACAAACATCTCATTCAGTTTTATGAAAGCATTGGGATTAGTCACCAGAAAAGTGTTCCACACTCTCCTCAGCAGAACGGTGTTGTTGAAAGGCGTAATTGTACCCTTGTGGAAGCTGCTCGGACCATGCTTATTTTCTCAAAGGCTCTAATGTTTCTCTGGGCGGAAGCCATTGCCACTGCTTGTTACACTTAAAACCGATCCTTAATACATACTCTTCATGGAAAAACTCCATACGAATTAGTGCACAACAAAAAACCGGATCTCTCGTTTTTACGTGTGTTTGGTGTATTATGCTATCCAACAATGACGGATAAGATCTGGGAAAGCTAAAAGCTAAAGCAGATATTGAATTTTTCGTTGGCTATGCACCGGATCGGAAGGGTTAACGAATCTACAACAAAAGAACCCGAGATATCATGGAAAATATTCATGTTACGTTTGATGAGCTGACTGAGCAAATGGCTTCTGGACACACGAGTTCTGGACCCACACCTCAACTTTTGAAACCTGGACAAATTAATTTGGGTCTTGTACAGAATCCCACGCCTGCAGCTCCTTATGTACCTCCTTCAGAAGAAGACTTGAAAATTCTATTTGATCCGATGTATGATGAACACTTTAAGCCGACAACTGATGATACTACTGCACCACCAGCTGCCGCTGCTCCTGCTCCAACCCATGCAAATGATCCATCAGTTTCTATTTCTATAAGTCAAGAAGCTCCATCAGCCGACCATTCACCATCATCATCGAATCCCCAATCTTTTACAGTACATCAAGGCACTGCAATAGATAATTCTTTTGATGTTAACCCCTTTGCTACTCTTGAAGATGCTCTATTCGAGAATATTTTTCCCCTGAACCCACTCCAGAGGCATCTTCATCAGGGGATCCTAACTCTGCCACATCAGTACCATATCCTCAACCACATGAACATCTTAGAAAATAGACACATGATCATCCGTTGGATAACATCATTGGAAATCCTTCTCATCCAATATCTACAAGAAAGCAACTTGCCACTGATGCCTTATGGTGCTTCTTCAACTCTGTACCATCCAAAGTCGAACCAAATGGTGTCAAGACTGCAATGTCTGAGGACAACTGGTTTAATGCTATGCAAGAATAAATTCACTTGTTCGATCGACTTGATGTATGGGAATTAGTGCCACCTCCAAATTGTGCTATGATTATCGCTCTTAAGTGGATCTTCAAGGTGAAACTTGATAAGCACGATGACGTTCTGAAGAATAAGGCAAGACTTGTTGCTAAGGGATATCGAAAAGAGGAGGGTATTGACTTTGAGGAATCATTCGCTCTAGTTGCACGAATAGAGGCTATCAGAATCTTCCTTGCTAATGCTGCTAGCAAGAATATGATAGTCTACCAAATGGATGTAAAGACTGCTTTCCTTAATGGCGATCTCAAAGAAGTGGTCTATGTCAGTCAACTGGAAGGATTTGTAAATCCCAAGCATCCTAACTATGTCTACCATCTGAAAAAGGCCGTCTACGACTTGAAGTAGGCTCCAAGGGCATGGTACGATACTTTGTCAAAGCTTCTTTTGGCAAACAAATTCTACAAAGGTGTTGTTGATCCTACACTGTTCACATGGAAATCAGGCAAACATTTGATTCATGTTCAGATATATGTTGATGACATTATCTTTGCCTCGACCGACCCAAATGAATATGACCATTTTTCAAAAGAGATGAGTTCTAAATTTCAAATGTCAACGATGGAACAAATGTCATTTTTCTTAGGATTACAAATTTCTCAAAGTCCTGGAGGCATTTTCATAAATCAATCTAAATATGCGAATGAAATATTAAAGAAAATTAGATTTGATTCTAGTGACCCTGTTGACACTCCCATGGTGGAGAGAACAAAACTGGATGAGGACCTCTCGGGGATCCTTGTTGATCAAACTAAGTACTGTAGTATGATTGGATCCTTGATGTATCTCACTGCCAGTAGACTATATATTTTGTTTGTTGTATGCATGTGCACTCGGTATCAGGAAAAGCCTACCAAGAAGCACCTTGAAGCGGTTAAACGGGTCTTTCGGTATCTCCAAGGAACCATTAACATGGGTCTTTGGTATCCGAAGGACACCGCCATGGCACTAACAACCTATGCAGATGCTGACCATGCAGGGTGTCAAGATACACGTAGAAGTACTACAGGAGGTTCTCAATTTTTGGGTAATACATTAGTGAGTTGGTCATCGAAGAAGCAAATGAGTACTTCTATATCTTCTACAGAGGCTGAGTACATTTCCATGTCAGCATGTTGTGCTCAAATCTTGTGGATGAAATCCCAACTATCTGACTATGCTTTGCATTCAACAAAATTCCTCTGTACTGTGACAACAAGAGTGCCATTGCTCTCTGTTGTAACAATGTCCAACGCTCAAACGGTGTGGTTGAACTCTACTCTATAAGAACTGAGTATCAGTTAGTAGACATCTTCACAAAAGCTCTTCCAAGATATTGGTTTTAGTTTATCCTCCAGAGACTCGTCATGAAGAGTCTGCAGCCGGAAACACTCAAACGTCTTCAGGAAGAGAATGAGGAGTAATGGAGTTAATTCACCAATTATTTGTATATAGTTATCAAAAAGCAAAATAAAAAAAATATAAAACCAACAAAAACCGATAAAAATTTTAAAAATCAGAAAATTCCAAAAATATTATTTTCTCAAGGCATGTCTTCTGATATTGATAACATATACAGTCCTAGAAATGTCATTCAATAATGACACGGGGTTTTAGATGAAGTTCGAGCAGAATTTCAAATGTTTTTCAAAACATGCCTAAATAATGGCTTGCAGTTATTTCAGACTGTAACCCGTTTTTTCCAAGAAAGAAAAGTGTTGCGCAAAATCGATTTTTATAAATATCGGGCACTTATCCTAAAATAGACTGAGGAAAACATGTCGCTAAAAATACGGCTGTTCCTATACAAATGTTTTTCATTCTCTAATTCTTCAAAAAAATATTTGTATTTTACATGGTGGCAACATATTGTTTGAAAATAAATCGGACTAAAATTTTTGAAAATCATCCGGACTTCATTTTGTCAAAACATTTGTCACTCAATCAATGACTAGGGTCATCAATTGAGGGGGAGACTGATTTCAAATTTCATATTTTCAAACGATATATCACCAAACGAATCCATTTGTATGATCTTTCGTGTATGATCTTTCGTTATACACAAAGATCTTTCAAAATGAAAATTTTCTTCTACTTAAAGATCTCTCAAATTATCATACCTGACACTAACACTCTCCCTCATAAATTGAGCGGGAGCGGTAAAATGTTCCTTATCAGTAAATATTAAAACCAAACCACATCTTTCCCCAAATTTTTCTAAATCATTTAAATCAATTAGGATCACAAATTTCAAAAGATTTAAAATTTTTTATCGGGGGAGAGAATGTGATTTAAATACAAAATCTGATAAAATGGTGATTGTTTAAGACTCAAACAAGCAATCCTTCCTCCATGTGCTAAATGATTTCAAATACCAATGCACATGTTGAGGGGGAGCATTTATAAAAGATAAAAAACAATCATGGTACAAATGCTTTGATATTATATCACAAATATCTTGATTGGTTTTTCAATTGATTTTTCAATGGCAATTGTGGAGGAACACCAAAGACCGACCTTGCATTTACTTTATTGGAGTTATAAGGATGGTAAGGTTAGGTATTAGTTCTCATGATCCCGCCAGGGCCAGAGGGATCTACCCAGGGACAATCCACTAGATAGTGTAGAAGTCCTTAGGTATGATTAAAAAAGGAGAAAAGTGAGAATAAGGGAAGAGTGCCGACTGAGATAGAGCTAGGACTGGAATAAACCCAATAAGGTTCTAGTGATGAAGTCTCGGTAAGCACTGAAGGGGTTGAAGAATGAAAAAGAAATGAAAAGTGAAAGGGTGAAAAGAAATAGCCCTCCAATAATTCAACCTTAGGGCAGAAACCGGGTTCAATATATATGCTACTGGTGGTTACTAAGGTAACACCGGTATTGAAGACAAGACGTCATGGACCCAGTGACGCACTACACTAAAGTTTTCAGCTACTCAAGCTCTCTTAAAGGACTTGAAAAAGGAGACTCTCTCCCTAGTCACCGCATAAGAAAACCAAAATGCACTATTGAGTTTAGAGCCAAGAGATCATCAATAATTCTCATTAGGACATACTTACAATATGCTTATTGTTTCATACACTGTGAAAAGTAAGAAAATATACATTAAAAGTCCTACGCACTATCCTTGTGGTATTGCCAGAACATCTGAGTGATATGTAAAGTATTCACAATGAAGATGGAAATCCTTCTAGAGCCAACATCAAACAAGCTCTTGGTGGGTGACATGTGAGATCCTTCATGGATTAAACTTGTGACAATTAGAAAGAAACGATGGGGCGATTCACTTTGGAATCAACCTAGTTCCAGGAAATGGATTGACGTATACTTTTGGAAACACCTTTTGATGCGCTCAACACTTAATTTCTAGCACATCGAATGCGCATAAAATTTTCAAACAAAAAGTATTTATGATTGAAACTTGATTTTTCTCTTAAAACTTTCGTCGTATTGCAATATCTCTCTCTTCAGCAATATGGGATTGTTTTCCAAATCAATTTTTCATCAATCAGTGAATCTCAATTCGCTGGTTCACTCACTCCGTGTTGTCTACTTTGAGACGCTTCGGTTTGAGAGCGGCTAGTACAAGCTGTGAAACCGTATCAAGGAGATTCTTCGAAATTCTCCCTAATCACAGGCAGTATTTATACTGATCAACGGGGAACCATGGTTCTTGCAACCATATTCAACGAAAGTGAACAAAGACAATTTAGTGTGTTTTATTGCTAACTGTTGTTTGCAGGAACACATGGCGGTTGCAGCTGATGAAAATTGAGAAGTCAATCCGTAACCACATGCTCACACTTCAAGCTCACAATCAAAGAAATCATGATCATTAAAAGACACACGACAATGCGTTTGCAACTCTGATGCACACTATCATGATCCAATAAAGTGTTAGCATGTCGGTCAAAAAGTCACAACATCACATGAAGGCGATACAACGAAGGATGACTCAGAGATTTACTTTGGCTAATAATCTCAAAGAAAGCTCAAAGATTACCGAGTCAAGGAACATTCAAAGATCACCACCGGAAGTACAAAGATTGCGGACTTTGAAGAATCAAATAATATGATCTAAAAGACAAAGACATGTAATAGAATACTAGAATTCAAAATGTATTTTATGGGGTGACCTCCCTTAGGGGGAGATTTTTAGGATTTAGTAAATCTAGTAGTAAAAGAGTCGGTCACCCCGAGTATTTGTTAGCATTAGAAAGTTCGTAGTCTTAAGCATTCACTAGTTAGTTAAGTAACACCGTAGAGGACGAACGGGTCTTTACCCACTGTATACCTGATCCACAGCCCGAAAGAGGCCGTATTATGTAAGACACTATAAATTCCCTCTACCCTCCAAGGTAGAGGGTTGGAACTTTCTAATATTATGACTTTTCTTTCTCTCTCTACAAGTTCCCAACCACGAACTTTCTCTCTCTAGTTCTTGTTCCATTCAATCCATATACTAGCTTACTTGTGTGTTTATGATAACCAATCTCTTACAAGTATCCTGCTTCAATATCAACCATCTCTAAGAGAATGAAACAAGTCCTTTTAATAGAACTTGAGTGGCTAGAAAGTTTAGTGCAGTGCGTCACTGGGTCCATGATGTCTTTTCTTCAATACCGGCGTTACCTTGGTAACCACCAGTAGCATATGTATTGAACCCGATTTCTGCCCTAAGGTTGAATATTTTTAGGGCTATTTCTTTTCACCCTTTATCTTTATATTTCTTTTTCATTCTTCAACCCCTTCAGCGCTTACCAAGATTTCATCACTACAACCTTGTTGGGTTTGTTCTAGTCCTAGATCCATCTCAGTCGGCACTCTTCCCTTATTTTCACTTTTCTCCTTTTTTAATCATACCTAAGGACTTCTACACTAACTAGTGGATTGTCCCTTGGTAGATCCCTTTGGCTCTGGCGGGATCGTGGGAATGAATACCTAACCTTACCATCCTTATAACTCTAATTAAGTAAATGCAAGGTCAGTCATTTGGTACTGTTCTCTCCGCCTTAAAACCAATTGAAAAATCAATCAAGGTACTTGTGATAAAATATCAAATCATTTGTACCTCAATTGTTTTTGATTTTTCAGAAATGCTCCCCCTCAACATGTGCATCGGTATTTGAAATCGTTTAGCACATGGAGGGAGGAGTGTCTTTTTGAGTCTTAAACAATCACATGTTTATCAGATTTAATATTTAAATCAAATTCTCTTCCCCAGAGCCTGATCGGGTTTAATGACTTATGAAATGATTTGTGTCAAAGATTGGTTGATTCTATATCCTTATTTTCTCATCTTATTATACGTACATCTATCTTATCCACTTTCACCAATCTCGGACAACAAGTTCAAGATGATCAGTGTTTCAACTTGTTACTTTTTAGCAGTCTCAAAGCTCTCTTTCAAGCTTGAATTAGTTAAGTACATAGCGGAATTCGTAGCAAACCACATAAAATATTGCTACTCCTATTAAGAATGATCATCGTGATTATCCGTTCAGGGGTTCATCAAATAGATCAACATCTTCATCTCACCAAGTACACTCCAATTATCTATCATTTAACAAATCAACAAATAATGTACACATATAACCAAAGAAAGACGAAACAATAACACCAAGGTAGCAGGTTGAAGCACTGATCATCTAAACCGGCGTTGATGAGATAATTCATTAAGCTCGGTCACGTGAACTTGTTGTGCATCCCTGATGTATACATTTCTCTCCCCTGATGGTTTGCGATCTCCTCAGAATTAGCAAAAAATTGTGTACATGAAGAATTAACCAAAAGAAATTTATCATAAATCATATCAGCTCGTGAGAAGATGTCGATGAACAATATCAGAGTCCCACGGCTGACTCAAGCAGCGTATCATCTCATGCTTGAATAATTCTTCTCATAATTCTTCCGACTGAAGGTTGAAGTAATGCATACCAAAACTCCCCCAAGTATTTGAAGTGATTCAATCAGTCTCATTGTATAAAGCTCAATACCCAACAAAAGACAACGCGATAACACCAAAGTAACAGGCTGAAGCACTGATCATCTCTGGAATAAATGATTAAGCTCGATAATGTGAACCTGTTGTGCGTCCACGATGTACACATTTCTCTCCCCTGATGGTTACAATCTTATCAAAATCATCATACAATTGTGTACCTCTTTAATTATCAGAAATTATTTCTTACATCTCTTCCCCCACTTAGTTGGAATAATACACCAAATGCCACGAGTTAAAACACTGAGTTTCTCGGTGGTTATGACTTTTGTCTTCCCGGAATAACTTCAATTAAGAAGAGGTATGAAGTTCATCACGTGTAATCGTTGTGCATTCATATATATGTCTCCTTCCTCCTTGCTGGTTTTGATACCTCAGAATCATCAACACATTATACACACATATACTTGAAATCTTGTGAGAAGAACAAAATTAGCTCAAATGTATCATGTGAGAATAAACTTGTTGAAGAACAATGTGAGCAAATCTAATTAGGGATTAAATCTGTCTTTTCACGCTCCTCTGATTAGTGCTCTTCCCCAAACTGACAACCTTTCTGATGAATGCCCTGAATATGAAAAAGTCTTTTGATAATTAAATGCATGCCGTCTTTAGCCTTCTAACACAAAGTGGAAAATGTGAACAAACTGTAGACTCGACCTTCTTCAATGATTGTCCATTTGGGGAATAGAATATCAACATCTTCATCTCACCAAATGAATTCCAGTTATCTTACATATAGCAAATTAGCCCGTAACGTACACATGAAATGATACCAGAGTAACAAGGTGAAAGTGGATAAGATAGAAGTACGTAGAATAAGATGAGAAGATAATGATATAGAATCAACCAATCTTCGACACAAATTTTTTCATAAGTCATTAAACTCGATCACGTGAACTTGTTGTGCGTCCTTGGTGTACACATTTCTCACCTCAGATGGTTACGATTTATCGGAATCAACATAATGATGTGTACTTGAAGCACTAACTGGAAGCACTTTATCATTGAACCCAATGACCATTTATAAACAACAATCACCAAGTAGTTTATTCACACTTCTCTCCATCAAAATTTGCATACGAGGTTGCAATTTTTGATTAAATAAGTGAAAATATATATATATAATCCAACATGCGTTGATCTCCTTGATGACTGAATGAGCATGGGAAAGACATGAAGCTTTTTGATGAGAATGGTCATAAACAAGAAGATTTCTCTTCTTCTAAAGAAGTGCACTGAAGCTTATGTCTTTCTTTCCTTTGAGGAACGGGGCCTGAAGTGTTATCTGTAGACGCTATTATGTTGACATTAAGGACCGAGGCTTGAATTGTTGTGTTCAAACGTCATTTCTCTCTTTTCTACTTCTCTCAGCTAACTCGTTACCAACCCCATTATCATTCAGTCGGCTCTTTGTCGTGACTATTGATGGAGAAAGCCCAATATGATGAACTTGAGACTGAAGTAAAATAACCCGAAGTTGTGACTTAAGCTTGCACTAATGTGTGACTAAGAGCAGTGTAGAGAGTTCATGCAACTTTGAATCCCTAAGTACTCTATACTCTTCAACCAACCAACCATCAAGTATAAGACGTACATCACCTCTTAAATGTCCACAACTTCGTGTGACACTGAGCACTACAACGTAACTCCTTAAAGTGATAGTTATTTTGTGGTAATAGAGAGGAAGAATCACAAAAATAACTAGATATCCAAGTCTTCGTCATTGTAAAGGTTAAAAGCTCGAACAAGGATCTCGAAGAATCTTCATCCAAACAACCCCGATATCTTCAGATACTAAGTACACACACCTGTGAAATTTCACTTCAACCTCAAATAAATAATAATGAATTAACACCATAGTCACATTTTGTGGTTTAAATGCCCAGATCTAGCCCTTTTTGATGTTTTAAATGAACTTTGATAATGGTTTTATCCCGATCTTTGTCAAAAGCGAATAAACCCGTAAAAGTTTGTTATAACAAAAATGCCATGAAGTATATCAACAAAAATCATCCAATACATGAAGTACACACTTTATCCCTTCTTCGAAGTTGAAACCGTAGCACTAGAATCAATTAAGATCCGGAAATGCACTTTTCTTTCTCCAGGATAGTTCCATCATCACAGGATTTTACAAATCTATGATTTAAACCGAGAAATAGATTCTTTCGTAGGATTTTACAAAACCGAGAAAGACAATGACAGATTGAATTTCAATGATTAGTGATGAGCAATTCATTCTTCTGTGTACATTTTACATCAACTAATACTGCTACTATACTGTATACTGACATTTCGTTTTGGTGAATATCTGTTTGGGGGAACATGCAAGAGATCAGCAACAATTCTTCTCCCATATGTAAAATACTTCACAAACCATACTAAGTAAAGTAGTATAAACTACTTCCCCCTCGAAGTTGACCATATAAAATCAAACTACACGTTTCTCTCTGATAGTGCTCAGATTGTACATGTTTTCAATAGCGTTATCCGTGCTTTTATATATGTTATTTGGTTATATTCATGTGTTTTTAGTGCTTAATCGTATCAAAGAACGTTTGTCTAGTATATGTAAGCAAGTGCAGGGAAACGGAAGGAAAAGTAAAAGAATATTAGATAAAAGAAGATTTCCATTTCAGTGAGGCATGTCAAGCACGGTTCAGCATTTCAAGTATCGAAGAAGATCAAGTTTGGATGAAGAATCAAGAATCAAGCAAAAAGTCCAAGATCCATCTAATCAGGAAGACCAGCCGATCGGTTGCTGCCCGAAACCGATTTGGTTGGAAAGCTGTTGGGAAGCCTGTGGAAGAAGGACTAGCCGATCGGTCGCTGCCCGCAACCGATTCGGCTGGATAGCTGTCAAAAAGACCAGCCGATCGGATAAAGAAGAAACCGATCGGCTGGGGAGTCCTGGTCTGCCATTTCTTCATCATTAAGATTCCTCATTGTATCCAAACTTTTCTAGGTCCTTCCTTGGTGTATTCTAGTCCCTTCCAAGCTCCTTGGAGGCCAAGTTCAACATTTATGACCCTAGGCCTTGGGATTAGTATAAATAAAGCCCTCTTGTAAGCATTTAAGAACACACACTTCAACACAACTCTCTACTCATCAAACCCATCTCTAATAGCTCTTAAATTCGTTATTAGAATTCGAGAAAAGTTTGGAGGTCCAAGAAGTCAACATTTGGAGGTCAAACCCCCGAGAAGTCAACACCAATACTTTGGGAATCATTACTCAATCATTTGTAATCTTATTCTAATCATTGTAAGACTCTTAATCATGTTTTCTAATGTTCAAAGTTTTGAGTTTATGTTTATGTTTGGTATGAGTGGCTAGTTTCTTTATGCACTTGCTTAAACAATGCTAATTATCTAATAATTAGTTTATGATTGTGTTAACATGTTTTAATTCAATTTCAAGTTGATTCTAAGATCCAATTGTACTTAAGTTTCATAGTGACATTTGTTTATCAAGATTGACTAGTTGTTAGTAATTGTAAAAGGTCGAAAGAACTTATTGTTATTCAACTAGCTATAATCATTTTGTCTATGGATGATTGTTTTTACCCATTATTCTTGGTGAAACAAAGAAACTAAAGTGTGGTTGTAATAAGAACGCTTTTTGATTATCAATTTGGATTGATTGGAAACATCTAAAAGGTCGTAAGATTTGTTGTTTACAATCAATTGTGACCTTTTGTCTATAATCGGTTACCTTTTGCATTGACCATTTCTTAAGCAAATTTGATAAGGCAAATGGATGTTTTTTTTGTTTAAGTTTATGAATGTAAACTTATGAAACTTGAATTGATCTTGAATTGATTGGTTAAAGTCAATGCTTGTTTTTATAAACTAAAATCTTGACGAAGGTTTAACTTATAAGAACAATAGATTAGTACACCAACTAATTATCATAACCAACATGTTAACAAAAGGTTAACATAATCATACTACTCAAAGATAAGAAACTAGTTTAAGCAAATGTAGTTTTAATCATCTGAATTTCATTATATCAATTTCGTTATTATTTGCTTTTGGATTGCCTTAGTAGATTTTATACTTGTTTCTTGATTCACTCACAAATCCCTGCGAACGATCCCGAGTTACCATCACAATCTTGCTATAACGGATGAGTGCACTTGCTCGTATGTGTTATTGGTAGAATTTGTAAATCATCTTTTATAAATTTAAAACTTGTACACACGTAGCACATCAAGTTTTTGGCGCCGTTGCTGGGGATTTTGATTATGTTTCAACAAGTTTTAAAAATCCACGTCAGTCTATCCATTTAAAAAAAATAAAAAATCAAGATTTCTAACCGATCGGTCGTCCATCCAACCGATCCGGTTACGCCCTAAACCCAGACCAAAAACGTTTCCAACCGATCGGTCGCTTTTCGCAACCAATCTGGTTCGTCTTTTCTTTCTGAAAACTGTTTTCTTTATTTGCTCGTGTGATTGAATATTGCCTGGATACTCTAGGTAGTTGTATGAACACTCGCGCAACTGGAGTAGAACCAATTTCACCTCTTACCAACCCTAAACGTTTGATCTGAAGAAGAAGAAGAACACTTTTTATCCCATTAGAAAACCGTGTACCTAGACTACCAAACCCACCATTTGATAACCTTTTGGAAGCCAAAGTCGTTTATAACCCATTCTCCAATTTACCTTTTCCCATGGCCGACGATCAGCCAATGTGGGGAACCAACCGAGCCGTAGCACCCACTCTCGAGAGTGCTATTGTTACCGTCAACCTAGGTGAAAACTTCACCGTGAAGGGCCATCATCTTTCTATGATCAAAGACCTCCAATTCGATGGTCGTGCGCGGGCCGATCCGCATAAGCACATTGCCGAATTCATCAAAATCTGCGGCATGTTTCGATATGGAAACACCGATTTCAATGCCATCAGACTCAAACTTTTTCCATCATCACTCGCCGGAGATGCAAAAGTATGGTACAATGAATTAACCCCAAGAATTATCAATAATTGGGAGTAGATGAGGCAAGCTTTTGTAAGCTGATTTTTTTCCAACTACCATGTTTGATCGATTAATGGGAGAAATTCATGCTTTCACACAAGGTATTCTTGATGCCGGAGGAATTTTTCTCTATATGACTCCTAACAAAGCATATCAATTACACGAAGATTGAGCACTTCTTAAACTTGATTGGTCCAAAGATTCCAAAGCCAAACCTCTTAGAAAAACTGTTGCTTTTTTCAAAAATTCCGATACCTTGAAACTCATGGAGAAAATGGAAGCCGTAACTTCCAAAATCGACTCGCAATACAAAGATCTCAAAGGAGAAATGAAAGAAATATGAGATGGATGTAAAAATTGTGGAGGAAATCACCCATCATCGGAGTGCGACGATAAACCTATGGGTGGACCCAACGAAGGAGAAGCTAATTATGTTCAAGGAGGATACCGTAGAGGTGGATATCATGGTAGTTATTATGGTAGAAATTCTGGAAATTGGCAAGACCGCCAACAAAGGGATAACAATCGTGATTCTCAACCCCGAATATACAATCAACCTTCACAAAACTATGACAAAAAGTTAGAAGAATCCGAATTCGAAAAAACCATGAGAGAATTCGTGGTTGCTTAAAAATCAACGAATGATTTTATCAAAAATCAATTTTTCAATCTCAAAACCAAAGTGGAGCAAGGACAGAAAAATCATCAAGCTTCTATCCAGGACCTTGAAAACAAATTCGGTAGATTTTCTTATCAACTTTTTCTCGACCATCTGGTTCATTACCAAGTAACACCCAATCAAACCCAAAACCATCAAACGATAAAACTTATCGTCTACCACAAACAAGAAATGAGCATATCAATGATGTATTCATAAGAAGGGATCTCTCATATGATCCACCACTAAATCCAAACAACGATGTTCCTATCACCCAAGATAGTGAAGATGAAGCTAAGGAAACTAACCCAACCCAACCCGCCAATAATAAACCCGTTTCACCAATCAATGCGTACACACAAAAAATTCCATATCCTCAACGCCTTAAGAAAAAGAAAATGGAAGAGCGATATAAGAAGTTCATTGAAATAATCAAATAGGTTAGACTCAATGTTCCCCTCGTTGATGTCTTAGCCGGAATGCCCAATTATGGGAAATTTTTAAAGGAACTTCTGAACAACAAAAGCAAGTTAGAACAAATATCCGCGACCTTCCTAAATGAGGAATGTTCAGCCATTGTTCAAAACAAAATTCCACCAAAGCTCGGAGATCCCGAGAGCTTTCTGATTCCATGCACCTTTGGGAATAATATTCAATGCGATGTTCTAGCCGATCTTGATGCAAGTATCAAATTGATGCCCTATTCGCTGTATTCCAAATTATCCATCAACAGACTAAAACTTACAAAGATGAGCATTCGATTAGCCAATCATTCTTATCGATATCCTGTTGGAATTGACGAGAATATGCTCGTACAAGTTGGTAAATTCATTTTTCCTGTGGATTTTGTGATCCTAGAAATGGAAGAAGACAGTAAAGTTCCACTCATCTTAGGAAGAACTTTCCTAAATATCGCTGATGCAATCATTAAAGTAAAAGGTAAAGAGCTCAACCTTGGAGTTGGAGAAGATCGAATTACCTTTTTAATCGATAAAGCAATGCGATATCCACGTTCCAGTGATGACACTTGTTTCAACATTGATGTTATCGATGAGGTCACTGACGGAGAATTGGATGCATTACTTACTGATAACGCTACACGCGTCGTTCGGGGTCAAAGGAACTTACTTTTCTTCGAGCAAGTTTTATAACACCCTAGGCAGTGAATCTAATCGTTTTAGTGTAGTATTAGGGTAAGCCACGGGTATTGATATCGTTCTCTAGGGGAATAGGAATGCTAGTGAGAAGTTACTATGCTAAGGTTGGGGTTGAGGAAGATTATTTTTTATCTTTTTTATGTTTTTTTAGAAAATGGAAAGGTACGAATCTCGGGGTTTGGATTTGGGGGTTGGTATTTCTACCGATTACTCTACTTATCTAATTATCTAATCTAAGGTGTATGTAGTCTATGTCTAATTATTGTGTGCTCGTATGATAGTTTAAAGATGTGTTCACTTAGGTTTTATTACTCCTTAATTATCTCCTATTGATGGTTGAATTGTCACGTCCTTATTCTTAATCGCGTTGTGTGTCTAAAGTCGTAGGTATGCGTTTATCCCTAACTCTTTGAACTTACCAAAGGGTCTCGTCTACAAAACCCACTAGGGATTAGAAACTCTAACTCTAAGGCCTCTTTGGATGGTTTAGCCTGCAACCGCTCTAAGTGCTATAGCCTAAGGTTCACAAAGATTAATCAAGCATTAACTACACAACGAATGACCTATCGCATTACTAGATCATTAATCAATTAAGATAAGAGACAACCAATCAATATTTAATAATTAAGTTTCATATTCCCTAAGCAAACACACAAATAAATTAGCCGGACATGGTGAACATGCAAGCATACAAACAAATAATTGAAGACATAATTGAATTAATGAAGTAAAACACTTATCTTGATGTAAATTAGGGTTTGGAACCCTAAAATACTATACAAGACAACCTTGGTTCGGTTTAGGTTTTTACTCCAAAAGACTACACACCAGATACTGAAAAATTCGGATTCTATATATAAGATTACATATGCGACGGCGTCACCTTATGATTTGTGACGCCGTCGGGTCGCCGTCATTAGGGTTTCGTCTTGGCCATGTTAGTCTTGCGACGGCGTCACCTTGTGCTTGTGACGCCGTCCTCTTCAGCTTGTGACGCCGTCTGGATCAAATCTAGGCCGTCTGAGTTGCGACGGCCTACTCTTTTAAAGCGTGACACCGTCACTTGAAAATAGGAAATTTGGCTTCTGTGTCGTCACAAAATGCTCCGACGGCGTCGCAGTTAAGCAGTGACGCCGTCACCTTGTATTTCAGCAGCTTGAGTGTCTCGATTCTTGACTTTGGCCATTTTCTTCGTATATCCGCGCCTTTTTGTCCAAATAAGTGTCATTACAGCAATTTGCCTTCAAGAGACCTAAAAAGTGAAAAGGAACGATATTAAGTAATAACGGATATAAAAGTGATCAAATAAGGGCTTAAACGACCCCTCAAAAAGGTACATTTTAAAACCTTATCACTTAAGACTAATGCCCCACTCATATATGTCATGAAACTTCCTATCCGTGAGACGCTTTCGTTAAGACTAATGCCCCACTCCTATATCTCATGAAAAAATTTAAATTTGGTGCCAAAATTACCCTAACCGACATTTTCTCATGGTTTATTCCACAAATACAATTGGACAAAGCAAATAATCAAGGATAAGCATAGTTTCTAAGTTCCCGTTTTATTTTCCCTCCCTACACTTAAACTGAACATTGTCCCCAATGTTCCCCGAAAGTATCAAGGTTATGATAATGGAAGGTAATTAAAAACGAAAGAAACTAATACTCCCCTGATCAGCTCGGTAGGATCCGTCTGAAGTGGTGGTTAAATCCTTTCCAAGAAAAATGTATGCGTGAAAAGCTCCTTCCAATCTTTTGTTTCTTCTTCTTGATAAATAAAACCTGCACATTCGAAGAAAACAAACGAAACCTTCGCGTAAAATCGGCGGTAATAATATATATAAGACTCAACTAAACTAGGATATAATGCTTGTGGAATGGATGTTTACAGAATTTCTGTAAAATTAAGACCTGGAAAATTCCAAAAAATTATAAGTAGCTCAGAAAACGAGAAAAAAGTAATCTGTTGTTTTTACTCCTTCCTGACGCCGTCAGGTTGCGATCCTAACGCCGTCAGGTTATCCTGACAAAAACTAGTCTGCGATTTTCTGGAAAAAATTCTGGAAAATTTACATCTTTAGAATTTGGAAAAACTTCTGCAAAACATCCATTATGACTCGATACAAGCATTTGACTCGAACAAACACACATATATATCTTTTAATTAATTGCTATTCTCATGTTTACGTTTCTTTGAAAACGTGTGTAATCCTCCCTACACTTATCCTTTATGTAAAATACCTTTATATGCAATTAAGACGAGGTTAAAAACAAAATAAAGCATTTTTACAAATTTAAACATGTGAATAAGTAATCAATAAAAGATATATGACACTAACAAGCAAACAATTAAGCATGGGTTGCCTCCCACGAAGCGCTTTTATTTATTTAAGAGTCTTGTAGCTAGACTCGTAGTCGTGCTCCTACGTTGTCCTAATCTTAGAGGCCCATTCGATCTCCTTAACCCTTCTCTCATCACGAATATATTCAGGGCCTAGTTCAAGACAAGCAGTGTAGTAAACCTTGTTTTTCTAGTCTACTTCAAATGCCTGAATGTTATCTGATGATGTACCCTCCGAGTAGCTCGAAGGACACTCCTCTGAGACGTGTCGAAGCCCTTCACTGCGAAGGCCCAAGTTAGGATTCTGAAATATCCATAGGCGTCAAACCATTCGTTGGCACGAAGGTTACCTAAGGGGAATTCGCCATTCGAAGCCCTAAGCCCTTCGGGGTAAGGCTGACGAAGGAACAATGGATAAGGAAACCTCATGACTTGGTCAAACCCACGATCTCCCTCTCTCTCTTGGCTTCCCCGTCAAGTTTGAGAACGTGGGCCACTAAACCCTGGCGGTTACCCACAATCATGGGACGCCCCCATGATCTCCGAAAATCATGCAAGAGTGCCTCCAACCGTATTTCTTCCACTATAAATAGGTTGGACGGGCAAAGGATTATGGTATGCTCATTTCACACTCATCTCTTTACTAATACACACTTACATAACCATAACTAATACTTACTCTCACGCCGGAGGTGGTTCGCAGGGTCCAACCCCTACGCAATCACTTAACGTAGTGTTTCATATTTCTTATTCTCAGGTTACAGGCAAGTCTTGGCTGGAACATACACCCCTCATTACTTTGATCCTCATCGAAGCCTGGTAGTGCAATCTTTTGCACAATCAGTGGCGCCATCCGTGGGACCACAACTATTAGTCCCGTAATCACCCAGTCCTAATACCTTAACCAACTACGCTACTTTTCCGGCATGGAACCAGGAAGAGAAGATTCACCTCCACCAGGTTTCTCTACTCTGGTCCCACTCACCACAACTAACACCGATAACCTCGCCCCCATAACAGCATCAACCTTCACCACACGATCTCGTTTGGAAACTACTCCCGTGTATCACGCCTCAACATCCGCTAACCCTATTCCAGATATCAGTCCTGCCTTCGTAGAGGCAAACTTTGAGGCCTTAGATTCTTTGCTAAGGGTTCACAAGAGACAGGTTCGTAACACAGAAATGCGGAGGGAGTTGGAATACTCCAGCGAGGAGTATGACGAGGAGATTGAAGCAGAGGACAGGCCTCAACCCATGGGCAGGGGACGTTCGGCCCTACGAAATGGTTCCCCTTCCATTAGAAGATCAAATGAAAGGACGGTAGGTTTTGAAGAAGGACTCGGAGGAAATCCGGGAAGAAGGGATAGAATGCGTGGTGAAAGGAGGAGCGAGATCTCCAACGGAGGAAGCAACCCAGTAGGAAATGGAGGGGTAAACCTGCCTCCTCTTCTAGCAGCCCATTTAGGAAGAGAAGGGACGGGGGCTCCCGTACCTCCCTCTTATGTTTCGAGTGTCGGAGATCCACCTCCCTACTCCAACATGAACCAATTACCCCATCCGGGAATGAATCCCTACCTACCTGCTCAAACCTACAACACTTACCCTCCAAATGGTTCAATCCCCAACCAGAATTACCAGCAAATGCCCTATGGACAGATTCCTACGCAATCGATGGGGGTATACCCTTCGTACCAACCCTCTACTGCTTACCCTACCTATTCTTCCTAACCCGTATAACCCTACACCTGTTTATCCACCTTCATACAACCCTTACGGTGTCGAAGCCTCTGGAGCTTGCACACCCTTCGTGAAGTGGATCAAGGACTACCCTTTACCTGACGGCGTGAAGATGCCTACTCACATAGGCACCTACGATGGGAAAGGTGGTCCCGATAATTTTCTCCACTTATTTGAAGGCGCTATCAAAATGCAAAAGTGGGTCATGCCTGTAGCATGCCACATGCTCACTTACACGCTCAGAGACTCCGCAAGAATATGGTGGAACGGACAGAAGTGGGGAAGCATTGTGAGTCTAGATGATCTTAAGGCTAAGTTCCGGTTGCACTTTAGCCAGCAGAAGAGGCACACCAAAACTCACTTAACCGTGCAGATTCTAGGTTTACACGAAGATCAGAGGATCTCTGGTTTCGTACATGGCCTTCAAACTAGAAGCTTGGTGGAGTTCCTGTCCACCGATCTTCCCAACACCTACAAGGCCTTGATTGAGAAGGCTTACACCTGGATTGAGTCTAAGGAGGTAGCAGCAAACGGGGCTCCGATAGAGCAAAGGGAAGCATCTAACAAATTCTCTAGAGGGTCCTCCTGGGAAGGATCCAAAAACAAGAAGAAGAACAGAGATCGCTTCACCCCCTACAACAAAGGCTCGAACCATGGATTTCTGGCCAACTTGGTTAAATCTCCCCGAGAAATCCTAGCCACCGAGAAGGCCGCAAAGTCCTTCGATCCCCCGCCTCGAATGATAACACGAGGCAAGGCCAGAGACACGTCCAAGTATTGCCATTTCCATGAAGATCATGGACATGACACGAACAACTGCAGGGAACAAAAGAAGCAGATCGAAGAGGCGGTACGGTCCGGACAGTTAGCACATCTGGTCAAAGGCATCAAAAAGGGAAAGGACAAGTTCTCTGATACTCAGCTGGGAGAATGGAAGGGGAATAAGAAGGAAACTACGCCCATACAAGCTTCGATACTGATGGTACACAAACACGATACCACCTTGAAAAGGAAGGAAGCACAAGGGGAGCTGGGAAGCGTAGGGGAAATAACCTTCCCCCACATATTGGGGCAGACACCTTTGACTGATCCCGTGATCATCAAGGTACACATATCCAACAGGGAAGTGAACCGAGCGTATATGGATTGCGGAAGCTCCTGCGAAATCATCTACGAGCATTGTTTCCTAAAGCTCAAGTCATCTATACGCTCACAGAGGGTTGACTCGAAGGCACCGCTAGTAGGGTTCTCTGGTGAACACTCATGGCCTCTGGGAGAAGTACCGTTGAAAATCACCATAGGCAAAGGCCCCTTATCCCACACGGAGACACTCATTTTCGTCATCGTAAGGTCAGATGCTCCTTATAATTTGTTAATAGGGAGAACAGCTATGCAAAAAATGGGAATTGTTGTTTCTACCATACATGCTGCTATTAAGTGCCAAACCCCCTTTGGAGTAGGAACTGCTTATTCTAGTTACGGAGCGGATAACGGTGTATATGGTGTCAAAAAGATCAGAG
The DNA here is from genome assembly GCA_019973895.1 of Chrysanthemum seticuspe. Lineage (NCBI taxonomy): Eukaryota > Viridiplantae > Streptophyta > Magnoliopsida > Asterales > Asteraceae > Chrysanthemum > Chrysanthemum seticuspe. The sequence goes on along the minus strand of BPTQ01000005.1, from coordinate 135,009,103 downwards.
AAGAATCGGAGGAGCCTCCGATGGCAATTCTTAGTTGTACAGATGCAGAGGAGCGAGTTGTTGTAAACCGTAGCTATCCTGAACAAACAGTGGTAGTAGGAAAGCAACTCCCGGCGAATTTCAAAGCGAAGCTCACCGAGCTGTTACGTACTAACCTTGATGTTTTTGCTTGGAAATATTCTGACATGACAGGGGTTCCAAGAACATTTCTAGTAGATGGACAGTCCTTCGGAACGGAGCATAAACTCAATGAGTACAAGCACATTGAGACCATAAAGCAGTAAAGGAGAAGCCTCGCCCCCGAGAGAAACGCTGCAGCTTGCAAAGAAGTCAAAGAACTTACACAAGCAGGTATCCTGAGGGAGGTCAAATACCAAACTTGGGTGGCCAACCCAGTGCTGGTAAAAAAGAGCGACGGAGGGTGGCGCATGTGTGTCGATTTCACTAACATCAACAAAGCATGCCCGAAGGATTGCTACCCCCTACCAGAAATTGACTGGAAGGTGGAATCCTTGGCAGGTTTCCGGTTAAAATGCTTTTTAGATGCCTATAAAGGGTATCATCAAATCCAGACGGCAAAGGAGGACGAAGAAAAGACAGCCTTCTACACAAGTAAAGGTGTCTACTGTTACAGAAAGATGCCCTTCGGTTTGAAGAACGCAGGGGCTACTTACCAGCGTCTCGTAGATAAAGCCTTCAACAAGCAGATAGGCAGAAATCTCGAGGCCTACGTTGATGACATGGTTATCAAGAGCAAGACTGAGGAGGACCTACTCCTTGATGTACAGGAAACATTCGATCAGCTCCGGGCAATTAACATGAAGCTGAACCCTAAGAAATGCTCCTTCGGTGTCGAAGAGGGACAATTCTTAGGGTACTTGATCACTAAGCAGGGGATAAAATCTAATCCCTCTAAGGTCAAAGCTATTTCCGATCTCCAAGCCCCTAAGTGCCTAAAATATGTGCAGAGCCTGAATGGGAAGCTGGCAGCCTTAAGTCGGTTTTTATCAAAAGGAGCTGACAGGTCCCTACCTTTCTTCAAAACACTCAAAGGATGCACAGACAAGAAAACTTTCCAATGGAGCCAGGACGCTGAAGCAGCCTTTCAGAAGATGAAGGAGTTCATTGAAATACTTCCAACACTCACAGCCCCAATCAAAGGCGAAGTGTTGTTCATGTACTTGGCATCCTCAGCGGAGAGTGTTAGCGCAGTCCTTATGGCAGAACGAGAAAAGCGACAGATCCCCATTTACTTTGTTAGTAGGGTCCTACAAGGAGCAGAGATCAACTATCCTACCTTGGAGAAGTTAATACTCGCCTTAATTTATGCAGCAAGGAGACTCCGACGCTATTTCCAGGCCCATCCAGTTACAGTCTTAACCGATAAGCCACTAAAACAGATCCTGTCGAAACCTGAAAAATCTGGGAGGGTGGCTAAATGGGCTATTGAGCTTGGAGAACATGAAATAGAGTTCAAAGGACGAAACTCTATCAAAGGGCAAATTCTTGCAGACTTCTTGGCAGAAACACCTCTTGAGCCGGATGTAGAAAAGGAAGAGCCCAAAACTAACCTTTCTCAAGCACAGGCTGAATGGAAGCTTTATACAGACGGAACATCCAGTTCCGACGGCTCCGGAGCAGGTCTAATGTTGGTCAGTCCTGAAGGGAAGGAGCATACATATGCTCTCCGGTTTGAATTCGAAGCCACAAACAACGAAGCGGAATACGAAGCGCTGTTAGCAGGACTCCGATTAGCCAAAGATACGGAGGTCAAAGCTCTCGCTGTTTTCGTAGACTCCCAATTGGTCGCAAACCAAGTGACAGGTTCCTACCAAGCAAGGCAGCCCGTCATGAAACAGTACTTGGAGAAAACGAAAGAGATGCTAGTAAACTTCGACTCCTACACCATCCAGCATGTCCGTAGGAACTAGAATAAAAAGGCAGACGCATTAAGCAAGCTAGCTTCAATGGCCTTCGCACATCTCACTAAGGAAGTGCTCGTGGAAGTCCTTCCTGAAAGATCCATTGTTCTCAAAGAAGTTGCAGATGTGATTCACGAAGAAGGAGAGACATGGATGACTCCCATAAGGGAATATTTGATAAGTGGTCTTCTCCCTGAAGATCCCAAGCTTGCAAGGAAGGTTCGGGTTAATTCCCCGCAATACCGGCTAATAGGGGAAACCCTATACAGGAGGTCATTTTTGTCACCTTGGTTACGATGTGTGGGTCCCAAGCAAGCTTCGAGCATCATCTCGAAAGTCCATGAAGGATCCTGCGGTCTTCATGCAGGACCCCGCTCAGTTGTCTCGAAGATAATGAAGTTGGGTTACTATTGGCCTTCGATGCATAGGGACGCAGCCAAAATCATTCTCAAGTGTGAAGCTTGTCAGATACACTCAAACGTTCCAAAAATGCCAAAGCAAGACATGACAAGTGTGACATCTACATGGCCCTTCTCTCAGTGGGGCATTGATATTGTAGGACCTATGACCATAGCGCCCGGAGGAGTCAAGTTCTTGCTGGTAGCGATTGACTACTTTACTAAGTGGGTGGAAGCGAAACCCCTAGCCTCTGTAGCAGGAAGACAGATCGAGAAGTTTGTATGGGAGCACATTGTTTGCAGATTCGGAGTGCCCCACATCATCATATCTGACAATGGGAAACAGTTTGCCGAAGGAGTCTTCTACGACTTCTGTCAAGGGCTCAACATAAAACAATCCTGGACATCTGTCTATCACCCGCAAGGTAATGGACAAGTGGAGGTTACAAACATAGACATCGTCAAAGGGATCGAGAAAAGGCTAGGTCGAACTCATCATGGATGGGTGGACGAGCTCCCTCAAGTCTTATGGGCTCACAGGAAACATCCTAAGTCAAGCAACGGAGAAACTCCCTTCAGCCTAACATACAGAACAGAAGCGGTCATCCCTTCGGAACTGATTGTACACACGGAGCGTGTGGCAATGTATGATGCCTCCTAAAATGACGAAAGGATCAGGGAAAATCTTGATCTACTAGAAGAAAGAAGAGAAATAGCCTCCATCCGAGAAGCAATACACAAGCATAAGATCGAAGGCTACTATAACAAAAGGGTCAGACCTTCCACTTTCAAGAATGGAGAATATGTGTTGCGCCTCAACAGTGCAAGCAAGGCAGAGTATCAGGGAAAGCTGGGACCAACTTGGGAAGGACCCTACATGGTAGCTGAGGCCTACGGCAATGGAGCCTATAAACTGGCAACTCTTCTCGGAGAACCCATCGACAGGACATGGAATGGTACAAACCTTCGAAAGTTCTATATTTAAGAAGTACTTTAACTTTTTTCTTGTAATCAAAAGCTTCTCAAGGGAAAGCACACATTATTGGTAGTTGTCTTAGTTTTCATTTCAAAAATGATGTAATCCTCTCTACCAATTCAATGATAAATAAGACATTTCCCACAAATCTCTTTCTTCGTTTCTTAAACACAAAGATTTGTTCAGCCAAGTCGTTAATGAGTTTCAATGTCGAATGGCTTGGGGTGTAACACACACCTTCTCATATAAAGCCAACTTAAACATTCACATTAACTCTCCTAGTAGTTTTTGGCGCTTGTAAATTTTTTTTTTACAAAGCCATGCTATGTAAAGGATTTGAGATAGAGTGGGTCGCGACCCTCTGTCAATGGCCAAGTTGGCCATTATATTCTTGGTGTTGTAATTTACACACAATGAGGTTGTTGAACCTTAGGTTGTAAAATTTAAGCGTCGGAAAAATGGCGTACGAGAAGTTAACAAAACAAACATAACCTAAGCGTGTAGAGGTATGTCCTCTACACCATTGCATTCAAAATATGGGCTACTGCCCTTATACGAGAAGTTAACAAAACAAACATTCCCTGGTCTTGGCATTCAAGTGGTTATCCATCACTGCCTGCCTCGTAACCCCATTATCATGCATATCTCAGAACTTTTCAATAGACATGTTCTCTAGCATACTCTTCCACTGTGGAGGGGTCACATGGTCAACAATCCGATGACAGGCTAAGGCATTTGGAAGCTCCTTCGTCTCTGGAAGACCTGCGAGTAACACAATGTATACAGTTTAGCATAACAGTTAAATTTATAACTTAACAATGTCTCATAAGACAAAAATACTTACCATGAACCTCAACGGATTCATCGGGTAATTCAAAGGCAGACTTGATAAACTTTCTGCCCTCGGTACTCTTCTGCTTCACAACTCTACTCCCAGAGGTAGGCAGGGGATTCTTCCTTTTGTTGGTAGATTTCATAGCTTTGGCGGATGTTCCCTTCCTACTCTTCAACCTGTCTGCTATTCCTGTTGAACCAAAGACAGGACATCCTCATCCGCAGGATCATCCGAATCAGCAACATTTTCCACCAATTGGGATGGACCCTCCAACGCAAGTTGCGGGGATGCTGATGCAATGGGTTCCGGCTTGAGAATATCTACCTCGTTGTTATTCACAGACGTTGAAGGAGAGCCGACACCATAAGACTCTTCAGCCTTCTCCGCAGGCATGAAACTTAAGTCCTCATCCAAGTCTTTGTACATAAAGTTTCTGAATGACATCTCTGCAAAATAGAAACAAAGACAAATAAATATCAGTGCTACATTGGTCCTACTTAAATAAAAGTGGATAAACATACTCTGTCCTTGGTATATGATCATAGGCTTCTTGGGAGACCCCTCCCAACTCTGAGCAATCCCAGCCATGTATAAAATGGCTTCAGGGAATACTTGCACATCCGCATGGTATTTGACCAAGCACTGATAACAAGGATCACTCCGAACCTCATAGGGCAGGGGGTCATTATACCGTTTCGCATTATACCTACTTTCCTTGTTCAGCAGCTCTGAATATGTAGGGGGAACAATAGTGTCTTGCACGTAGAAAAAGCTACCCTTCCAACCCGATATGTTTGTGTACACTTTCCCAAACAGGTTGGGTACATCTGCCTCAGGTCTTTTTGCTAGTGTCAACCAATTGCCCCCAGGGTACAAGTTCAAGAATCCTCTTAAAACAGATAATGTTGGTTCATGGCCATATGCTTTGCACATCACTATGAATGTGGTCAGCTTGGCAAAACCAAAGGGATTAAACCTAGAGATGTGAACTTTGTAGTATTGCATAAACTCTAAAATCAGTGGATGTAACGGAATCCTAAGGTTTGAGTTACTAAATGCATGTGTATACAACCCTACGAAACCTCTAGGAGCATCAAAGATACCCTGAGAAGGTTTGGGTAGCATCACTTTGTGTTCTAGTGGGATGGGATAATCGGCTAAATGATCATGTAAATCTTTAGCAGACAAAGTACACTTCTGTTGTTTTATAATAAACTTGGAATCCATGTTCTTATCTTTAACAAAAATGACAAGAAAAGAGAAGCACTTACTTTGTTTTCGAAGATGGTGTGCGCTGGAAAAGGTTACTGCGTGTAAAATTAGACGAAGAGAGTAAAATGAGTTAGGGTTTTATCTACCCTCTTTTTATACTCTCTTTTGCCTCTATTATCTACCGCACACGTGTCCCCACATTTACTCTTATCCGGTGTAGATTTTTAAATTTTAAAATAGAGAAGACTTTTGGTCTCCGGGTATTATGGGAAGTTGTGATTCCTGTAGCGGGCAATGATAATGATTAATTAGCATTTATTGCGTTTAGTTAGTTGCGCAGTTTTCTTCCAACTAGTATGTTTAACAGCAGGATGATGTTTTTTCGAAGCATGAAGTCGAAAGCAATGCCTCCTCGCTCATATGCATCACTTTCGACTGGGGGGCTTGATGATGTACCCTCCGAGTAGCTCGAAGGACACTCCTCCGAGACGTGTCGAAGCCCTTCACTGCGAAGGCCCAAGTTAGGATTCTGAAATATCCATAGGCGTCAAACCATTCGTTGGCACGAAGGTTACCTAAGGGGAATTCGCCATTCAAAGCCCTAAGCCCTTCGGGGTAAGGCTGACGAAGGAACAATGGATAAGGAAACCTCCTGACTTGGTCAAACCCACGATCTCCCTCTCACTCTTGGCTTCCCCGTCAAGTTTGAGAATGTGGGCCACTAAACCCTGGCGGTTACCCACAATCATGGGACGCCCCCATGATCTCCGACAATCATGCAAGAGTGCCTCCAACCGTATTTCTTCCACTATAAATAGGTTGGACGGGCAAAGGATTATGGTATGCTCATTTCACACTCATCTCTTTACTAATACACACTTACATAACCATAACTCATACTTACTCTCACGCCGGAGTTGGTTCGCAGGGTCCAACCCCTGCGCAATCACTTAACGTAGTGTTTCATATTTCTTATTCTCAGGTTACAGCAAGTCTTGGCTGGAACATACACCCCTCATTACTTTGATCCTCATCGAAGCCTGGTAGTGCAATGTTTTGCACAATCATTATCCACATCTAAATTATCCATACCCTCAAACCTCTTGTTTTTATGGGGCATTATATATTTAACACTCTCGGATCCATTTGAGAACTCGACTATTCCTTCCTCTCGATCATAAACCATCTTAGACTCCTCTATAAATGGTTTCCCAAGTATCACATCTCCTAAAAACCCATCAATGATGCCCTTAACATTTTCCAAGATCATGAAATTACACCTATATGTGAAGTTACCTATGAAGACATGCAATCCTTTAACCCTCCCCACATAGTTACTTGCTTTCCTAGGGCGAAAGGGGTCCCTCATTGGTTCTAGCTTTTTGCTCATGATCCAATTGTAATAGAGTCTAGACATTATATTCATGGGTGCCTTATAGTCAATGTAAGTGTGATCCCTATATAAGTATCCAATCATACACGGTATCTTGATGTTTTTAGGGTTTCCCTTTCTTATGCGAGGCTCGAAAGGTGGTCTTGGGAAGTTAACCACGTTATAGTCATAAGCGGTTTCCTTCCCTTTAGGGTATGAATTGAAATATTCCCTAAGTTCTTCCTCCTCCTTACTACCCTCCATAATTTCTAACACTTTATAATCTCCATCATCTAGGTCATCATCCAAATTACTTGAGGTCGAATCACTATCTGAAGGGTGAGTAGATTCCTTAAGGGCTTCCTCAAGCGTATTTTCAATCATCCTATTTAGTTTCCTAAGCTCTTCAATTTCACTAATAATTCGAGCTCGAAGTTGGTTGGCAGAGGCTGGGTCAAGCGGTGGGTACTTATTTGGTGGGGAATTGTTGTTTGGTGGGTGGTTATCACCTTCCATGATGAAAAGTGATGGGGTTACGAACAAAGGTCACGAAGAAGGGGGATAGACTACGAGAAAACTAAAAATTGAGAAAAATTTACTTGATAGGAATCAAGCAAAGAAACCTAAACGAGGTGGACTACTAACTAGCTATTCTATTCCCCGGCAGCGGCGCTAAAAACTTGATAACGCTATACGCGTCGTTTGGGGTCAAAGGAACTTCCTTTTCTTCGAGCAAGTTTTATAACACCCTAGGCAGTGAACCTAATCATTGTAGTGTAGTATTAGGGTAAGCCACGGGTATTGATATCGTTCTCTAGGGGAATAGGAATGCTAGTGAGAAGTTACTACGCTAAGGTTGGGGTTGAGGAAGATTATTTTTTATTTTTTTTATGTTTTTTTATAAAATGGAAAGGTACGAATCTCGGGGTTTGGATTTGGGGGTTGGTATTTCTACCGATTACTTTACTTATCTAATTATCTAATCTAAGGTGTATGTAGTCTATGTCTAATTATTGTGTGCTCGTATGATAGTTTAAAGATGTGTTCACTTAGGTTTTATTACTCCTTAATTATCTCCTATTGATGGTTGAATTGTCACGTCCTTATTCTTAATCGCGTTGTGTGTCTAAAGTCGTAGGGTATGCGTTTATCCCTAACTCTTTGAACTTACCAAAGGGTCTCGTCTACAAAACCCACTAGGGATTATAAACACTAACTCTAAGGCCTCTTTGGATGGTTTAGCCTACAACCGCTCTAAGTGCTATAGCCTAAGGTTCACAAAGATTAATCAAGCATTAACTACACAACGAATGACCTATCACATTACTAGATCATTAATCAATTAAGATAAGAGACAACCAATCAATATTTAATAATTAAGTTTCATATTCCCTAAGCAAACACACAAATAAATTAGCCGGACATGGTGAACATGCAAGCATACACACAAATAATTGAAGACATAATTGAATTAATGAAGTAAAACACTTATCTTGATGTAAATTAGGGTTTGGAACCCTAAAATACTGTACAAGACAGCCTTGGTTCAGTTTAAGTTTTTACTCCAAAAGACTACACACCAAATACTGAAAAATTCGGATTCTATATATAAGATTACATATGCGACGGCGTCACCTTATGATTTTTGACGCCGTCGGGTCGCCGTCATTAGGGTTTCGTCTTGGCCACGTTAGTCTTGTGACGGCGTCACCTTGTGCTTGTGACGCCGTCTGGATCAAATCTAGGCCGTCTGAGTTGCGACCGCCTACTCTTTTAAAGCCTGACACCGTCACTTGAAAATAGGAAATTTGGCTTCTGTGTCATCACAAAATGCTCCGACGGTGTCGCAGTTAAGCAGTGACGCCGTCACCTTGTATTTCAGCAGCTTGAGTGTCTCGATTCTTGACTTTGGCCATTTTCTTCGTATATCCACGCCTTTTCGTCCAAATAAGTGCCATTACAGCAATTTGCCTTCAAGAGACCTAAAAAGTGAAAATGAACGATATTAAGTAATAACGGATATAAAAGTGATCAAATAAGGGCTTAAATGACCCCTCAAAAAGGTACATTTTAAAACCTTATCACTTACCGATTCTGATCTATTCATGACTACTTCAGAAAAATTAGTGAAATCGATCTTAATAAAGAGTTCGCTGATTTTATGAAAGTAGACTTCGAAGAAGACACAACTGAGGAGGAAGAAATGGAGGAAGAGAATTTTGAAGAAATAACTTTCGATGATGAAATGAGGATAAAATCTTCTCTTCAAGAACCACCAACAGATCTCGTGCTCAAACCACTTCCTGATCATCTTGAATATTCTTATCTGGAGGAAAACTCACTTCTTCCGGTAGTCATATCTTCTTTACCCAAAGATGAGGAGAAGGAACGTTTGGTTTCTATTCTTAAAAATTATAAAAGAGATTTCGCTTGGAAAACTTCTGATATCCCAGGAATTAGTCCCAATTTTTGCAAACACAAAATCAGTTTCGAAGAAGGGATTAAACCTGTTTTAGAAATACAACGTCAACTCAATCCCAACATGAAAGAAGTTGTCAAAAAGGAAATCATCAAACTTCTTGATGCTGGTATTATTTACCCCATCGAGGATAGTCCTTGGGTGAGTCCATTTCACTGTGTCCCTAAGAACGGAGGAATGACTATTGTAACTAATGAACGGAATGAACTAGTTCCTACTAGAACTGTCACTGATGGCGTTTGTTTTGATTATCGTAAATTAAACAAAGCCACCAGAAAATATCATTTCCCTCTTCCTTTCATGGATCAAATGCTCGAAAGACTAGCAGGGAACAAGTTCTTTTGTTTCCTTGATGGATTTTCAGGGTATTTTTATATTTCGATCGATCCGACTGATCAAGAAAAGACCGCCTTTACTTGCCGTTTCGGAACTTACGCTTATCGGCGTATGCCTTTTGGTCTTTGTAATGCACCTGCAACTTTTCAAAGGTGTATGATAACAATATTTCAAGACATTCTTGAAACCTCCATGGAATTTTTCATAATGACTTTTCAGTTTTCGGAAACTCATTTGAGGCTTGTCTTTTCAATCTTGATAAAATGCTTGAAAGATGCGAAGCTGCACATCTTGTCCTTAACTGGGAGAAATGTCACTTTATGGTGACTGAAGGAATTGTGCTTTGTCACAAAATCTCCAGTGCAGGCATGGAGGTAGATAAAGCAAAAATCGACATTATCACGAAGCTACCACTCCAACTAACGTTAAAGCCGTTAGAAGTTTTTTAGGACATGCCAGTTTTTACCGCCGCTTTATCAAGGACTTTTCCAAAATATCTCGTCCTATGACAAAACTTCTTTAAAATGATTCTGTTTTCGACTTCAATGCAGATTGCATAAAAGCATTCGAAACCTTGAAATCACAACTGACTAGTGCACCCATTATGATTTCACCTGATTGGTCACTACCATTTGAGCGCATTTGCGATGCAAGCGATTTTGCGATTGGAGCTGTTTTAGGCCAACGAGAAGGAAAACACTTTCGGCCTATATATTTTGCAAGTAAGATGCTAAACGGTGCTCAGCAGAATTATACGGTCACAGAAAAAGAATTACTAGCCGTAGGTTTCGCGTTCGACAAATTCAGATCTTACCTTGTGCTTTCAAAAACAATCATGTTCACTGATCCTTCGGCACTCAAATATATGTTTACCAAACAAGATGCAAAGTCGCGTCTTATCCGGTGGATTCTACTACTCCAAGAATTTGACATTGAGATCAAAGATAAGAAAGGAGCTGAGAATTTAGCCGCTGATCATTTTTCACGTCTTGAAAACCCCGATCTAGAGGAGTTGAAGGAAGAAGAAATCGATGATTATTATCCTGACGAAACCCTCATGACGGTTGATGAAAATGAAGATCCCTAGTTTGCTGACTTTGCAAATTACCTCGTCGGAAGAATCCTTAGAGAAGGACTAACTCACGCCCAACGAAGTAAATTCTTTACGGAACTTAAACATTATTACTAGGAAGATCCCTATCTTTTCAAAATATGTCCCGATGGAATGATCCGAAGATGTGTTTTTGGTTCCGAAACCCGAAAAATTCTTGATGAATGTCATCATGGCCCTACTGGGGGATACTATGGTCCTTCCACCACAGAGACGAAATGCCACAACTGTGATGCTTGCCAAAGATCCGGTAACCTTTCTCGCAGAGACGAAATGCCACAAAAAAGCATTCAAGTTTGCGAAATATTCGATATTTGGGGAATCGATTTCATGGGACCATTTCCTAAATCCCACAAATACGAATACATTCTCGTTGATATCGATTATGTGTCCAAATAGGCAGAAGCCGAAGCTTTACCAACAAACGATGCTCGTGTTGTTGTTAATTTCCTCAAAAAGCTTTTCGCTCGTTATGGAATTCCCAAAGCTTTGATAAGCGATTGAGGAACTCATTTTTGTAATAGACAAATGGAGAAAACCATGAAAAGATATGGAGTTCATCATCGTTTCACTACAGCTTATAATCCAAAAACCAGGAAAATACCAACAGAGCTCTAAAAAGAATACTCGAAAAAACAGTGAAGGATAATACTTCAGTGTGGTCGAAAAAACTTGACGATGCTCTATAGGCGTTTCATACGGATTACAAAACTCCTATTGGCACAACTCCTTACAGACTTTTGTATGGAAAAACTTGTCATTTTCCGTTCGAAGTCGCACATCGCGCTTACTGGGCCCTTAGAAGCTGTAACACCGATCTTAAAATAGCTGGAGAAAAGAGATTCTTGCAGTTGACTCGATGAATTAAGACTCCAAGCTTATGAGAATTCCAAACTGTACAAAGCTAGCACCAAAGCTTATCATGAAAAGAAGTTGAGAATTCGAAAAGAATTCAAAGCCGGAAATAAAGTTCTGCTTTTTAACATGAAATTTAAACTCAAAGCTCCTAAGCTGCAACCAAAATGTTTCGAACCTTATATAGTGAAACATGGATATCCATCCGGTTATGTCGAACTTTATGACAAGCAAGGTGGAAGTTTCATTGTTAATGGGCACCGAATCAAGTTATATTATGATAAGGAGCAATTGAATGAAATTTCAATCGAGGCAATTTTGCCTGAGAGAGAATTCGAAACCATCACATTCGTAGCACCCTTTCCAGGAAGATTTAAACAAAGTGTTCCTTGGGCACCAACCGCTGAATTCATCTAGAGAGATATTGATGCGACTGGTGAAGAAATTATGTATATTCCTGAAATTTTAAAGAAGAAATCCAAAGCTGCAACTGAAACTAAGTGAATTCGGGAAATTTTGAGTCAGGCTAATGACTCGGTAATAAAACAAGTGCTTCTCGAGAGGCGACCCATGTTGTTTTCAGATTTCGTTTTTCTGTGGTCACACCCCAAAGTTTAAACCTTTGGTTGAACTTAAGTATGGGGGGGAGGGGGTGACACCCTTTAATAAAACTGTTTTTGTTTTTGTATAAGATTTTTGCAGGTAATGATTACTTCCGTGGACGCTTTATCAAAGAAGTTAAGCTGAAAAACTCATTCGTAAAATCTGGCTTTATCCCTATTTCCCTATTACTATACTTTGAAGTTCGTTTTTCACATTGAGGACAATGTTTAACTTAAGTGTGGGGGTGGGGGGTGAATAGGAAAATTAGAGTTTTTAAGCTTAAATTTAAATTTTGTTTGCCCTTGTGATCTAGTTATTTTCACGCTTTTAAGATAATATATTAGAATAACTGGATCAATCAACTGGTAAAATTCGTAATTTTTGAAAATTTGAGACGTGTTCCGATTAATATTGCAATCCATTCTGGGATCGATAACATTTGCTAGCACACATTATATAAGCCCTTTCCACCAAATTGTGAGGATTTGAGCCTATTTCATATATATATATATATATATATATATATATATATATATATATATATATATATATATATATATATATATATATATATATATATATATATATATATATAGGGAAGGGAAAGATCAGATCTTGACTTTTGTAAAAAAGTAAAAAAGTCAAGATCTGATCTAATATCACATAAACTTTAGGGTTTCGGTGAGTTCTGACGGTGGAGTGTGGCGAAGTTAGGGTTTCGGTGACTTTCGACGGTGGAGTGTGGCGGAGTGTGTGCGATCGGTTTTTATTTTTGATTTTAGTGCGGGATGATTTGGGATTGGGGTTCAGATTTGGGTGGGATGATTAAACGAGTTCCGAATCCTCCAACTAAGCAATGGAAATCTGTTAGTTTTTAGTTTTTATGAAAAATAACATTCGGTAGAGTCGTGTGTGTGGGTGTGTGTTTTTTGGATAATGGGTGTTTAGAATTTTCTAGGGTTGGGGGATTGATGGAGTCGTGTGTGTGTTTGAATCTGTATTGGGAAGAAGAAGAAGCAGCAGTTTAATGAGAAGTAGCAGTCTTATGAAAAATAAGAACACAGTTTTACTATAGAATATTTTATTTATGTAAAAGGATCTCTACTTGACTTGAGAAGTATCATGTAAAATGACCAAAAAAACCTTTTCTAAAAAATACGGTTGCCCAGCGTTTTTTAGTTGCCCAAAAAACAATACCTTACACATAGGGAAACTTGTCGCAATGTGGTTGAGTTGCCCAATGACAGCGGTTGCCCTCGGTCTATTTTCAAATTTAAAATAAAAGTGGTCCATAAAGTGATATGCATCAGGGCGCGCGGTCTATTTGGCTAATTTTCCCTTATTAATATCACCGTTCCTTTTTTAATTAAAAAAATGTTAATATCATGGTTCCTTTTTACTATCACAATGAAATCAACAATAAAATTTTAATATCACAATAACTGCTTGCAAAAACCTTTGATACATTAAAAATTTAGTTTTACTCTGTACATTGCCTTGCATACTTGTAAAAATATAATTTGACCAGTTGAAAATCTTATAAGTGACTAGACAAACCAAAGGATAAGCCATGGTTGAACTAAATTGTTCATAAGATGTTTTCTTTGGACTGAGACAATGCAACAGAGTATGAATCAAAAATCTCCATTGGGGACAAAAACCACTCTTTTTGAAAGTGAATTTCAGGCATAGGTAATGTGATGAGACCATTGAGATCACCCAATTGGAGTACTCTCCTCAAGGATGCCTCAGTAACATCAATAGTTACCCCATCCACAGTGGCTCGTAGAGCATCCATTGTTTCATGTGTATCTCCAATCTCAAGTATTATGGACGTAGCAGAAGTCCAAAACTGTTTGATTTGAGAGATATAGATTGTGGGTTTTAAAAGCAAAGCATACCTTATATGAGTGGTATTGAGAAAGTCCACGATCTGATGAAAAACAGGGCCGCTCTTCTCATTAGACTTTTGTAGGTAGGCCACTAGGTTGTGCTCATCTGCAAATTTCAAAGGTGCCATAGAAACTTTTGATGAAAAACGATATTATGTCAGGAAGAATTGAAAGAATAACTAGCCAATTGAGAAAGAAAGATATATAGGGTTAGGGTTTAGAATTATTGCGCAAGTAAAATTATCTTTAGAAAGTATTAATTATAATATGGAAAGAAGATAATTTACTTAAATAAAATTTTAACCCTATATATATGGCTATCAGTGGTTACTTTCAACGGCTAGTAAAAAATTTGTTACTGACACAATCAGTTGTAACGGCTAGAACAACAGTGGTAAGATAACACTGTCAGTGGAAACTGTGAACTAGCAGTGGTAATTTTTCACAAAAATTTCAAAGAGCAGTGGTAAATAAAATCATGTGATAACAAGACTGCTCTTGTCATAGTTTTTAGCAAACTACCAGCTATCAACGGATTTGATATGTCTTTACCATAAGCCGTTTGCTATGGACTAGCCAACTCTTAATCATAAAGAATATGGTGAGTTGATAACCATATAGTTTTTGGTAAACAATCAACCATAAACGGATTTGTCAAGTCTTTACCAGTAGCCGTTTGCTCTGGACTAGTTGATTCTTATGTGTGTAAGATATGGTGAATAAATAACCATTTGTTGTGTATCTCAGATATACACCTTTTACATTCAACTCCCATCAAGACTTGGTTATGTAAGAAATAACCAGCTTGTTATTAACCAACATTACCTTGAACCAAACCATTATCCAAGTAAAATATCTTCCAAAGTCAAACCAATAATATCTATATTTACTCCTTAACCTACCAAAATAGGAAAAAGTAAATATACTCATTAATTAACCCTTTCAACCGAGTTTGGCTATATAAGGAGGCTTGGCTTTAGATAAACTTCATCAATTCACATTCAAACACAATATCCCCAAAACCATAATCATGAGCAACACTTCCAACACCATCAACATCTCATCTGATTTAGAAGAAGAGTATATAATCGAGTCAGAGACATCCTCAGAGACATCAGGATGGTTAGGATATTTCCCACCAGGAGCTGGTACTTCTTCCACAAAGTATACCAAAGAAACTGCTAAGCGTGTGCCTACAGCTAAACCTACAAAATCTCTTGAGTTCTACTCCAGCTCATCAGATGATGACGAGACGAATGATGAAACCTATTCCATGTCTAAAGATTTGCCAAAAGCTCTTTCAATAGCACCGGAAATAGCTATCTCCAATATGAAGCAGATATCCATCCCAACAAGGCCTGCAATGCTACCAAAGCCTACTCCACAGGTTCTTGGGCTTCCATGTCCAAGAATGCAATCCACTTTTGAGAACAAAAGGAAGAGGGCACCGAGAAACAAGCATGACTATGTGGGCAAAGGCAAGAAGCCAATAGAGTAGCTGAAGTTAGGTGTAGGATGTGCTATGTTGCAGTCTTTTGTGTTTTGGTTGTAATGAATCACGTTATATTAATGAAGTTCCTTTGTTTTTCTTTTTCCACTGTAAGCATATTACCACTGGTTGCAATATAATTCCCACTGTAAAATAATTTCTGTATAAATATTAGTGGACAACTAGATAGAATCTAAACAACCTCGAGCATTGATTCACCAAAGAGTAACCATTCAATGTAAACAAAGAATCCTTCAAATCTGCAACTCACACGCATAAATCAAACACTGGAATCACTATTGAGTTTTGGCAATGGTTAGTGTATATACATGAATGAACATAGCAGTGGCTATACTCAATAAAGTTAACTCATAAACACTGATACACTTTCCAAGGCCACATGACTCCAATTTACTTCTCAACCACTTACACCTTCCCCTCATTAACTTCTTGAATCCAACTTAACATATATTTAACAAACCATTTAACACAAACCACTGAAATCACATATTCCAAAAATTTCACTCTCAAAAATCATTTCTCCAACAATACCATGAGTCAATCTAGTCCAATCAATCTTTCTTCTAGCAGTTCATCTGATAGTTCATGGGATGACTTTGTTTTGAAAAACCCTGGGAGAGTTGAAAAAGAAGAGTATGAGAAGGTTGTATCCAGGAAGAGAAAACATTCAATTGTTCTTTTAAATCCTTTTCCTGCTGGTCCTTCATCACTACAACCAGAGCCTCAGGATGCATTAATCAAGGAAGATAGCTCAGAGATCAGCTCCTATGTATCTTCATATGTAGATACAGATGATGAGACCTCTAGAAGAGTCCTGAGTGTTCCCCCTCTTGCAGCAATAGCTCCTCCTGAAGAGCTTCAACCATCACCTTTTCTACCATTGCAACCAGCTTCACCATCAGCCAGTCCTTTATCATCCTCACTACCTACTGGGATAGTGGTGATGGGATTAGCAAGCCCTAGAGTGTACAAGTGGATTAACATGTGTGGGGCTCCTAAGGTGATGCCAAGCTGCGGCTTCCCAAAGAAGCCATAAATGGTAGATGATGGATAGGTAGGGGATGGGTTAGAAAGCTTGTGTTTGGGGTAGGTTGTTGGTAGTTGTTTTCAGTTGATGTAGTGATGCTTGTAATATGTATTTCATGGATGTAACTGCTGCACTTAGAGTGCAGTTTTGTGAAATAATAATAATAATCCGTGTTTTCCTTTATCTTTAGTGTTCCTGCATCACACATTTTGTTCCACTCACTTCATTATCAAAAATGACATACTGTCCATTATAATGCTCAAAATCTGAAAGATAGGACTTGTTGCCAGTCATGTGCCTTGAACACCCACTATCTGTATATCCTTGATCTGATCTTTTTGTCCTTGGATGTTCCTACACATAAGAGTAAAGAGTTAGTTTCTTTTGGGGACCCAAGCCATGATTGACTTGGATCTGCCTCGTGTATCAATATAGTTAAATCTATCAAAGGTCATTGATACACCATTGGGATTGTTTGTAGAGGTATTTCCTTTAGGTTTTCATTCCCAACGTGCTGAGGCCTTCACAGCATTGCCCATGTCCCCCCTTTTCTTGTTCAAAACCCTTGCAGTGGTAACTTTTGAATGAGCAGTGGAAACTGCTGGTTTCTTATTAGGCACCCACTGTTGGTTATAATTAACCTTTTTAGTTTGAAAGGTTCCTTTCCCTGTTTGTGCAGATTTTGCAAAAGTTGTTTTGAAGTTTGCACTTTTAACAGGTGACTTAGGGTGAGCAGTGTTAACAGTTTTTACAGTGGCAAAAGTTTTGAGGCAACTTCTAAGTTGAACTGCTCTTGGGACCATTTTGCAATGTAAATTAAGGTGTACATTATTTTGAAACCTGTTAGTCTCCACCCTTTTATTCCCATGGACTTCCCTTCTCCCAACATGATAGTCACAATAAGCATGTAAATGATCAAAACTACCACAGATATAGCATGCCTTATTGTACATTACAAAATCACTACCTAGTTGTTGAGATTTGACATGATTCCAACTCCTATGGTTACCCCTAGGAGCTGAAGGCTTGTTCCTATACATCTCAACATACCTTACAGTTGGTCTAAGTTTATTAACTGGTTTCCTAGGTTCCTCTATAACAATATTAACAACTTTTGGGATAGAAGCCTCTACATTCTTTTTAACATTCTCATCAACAACAGATGAGTCACTAGCACTCTCAAAAACATCATTATCAAGCTTAATCTCTTCCTCACTTTTCACCACTGTGTCCTTTAAAGGACCATATTCTCTTTCAAGATCCTTAAAATCTTCTAAGCCTGTATGAGCTAAGTCTATACCTGGAGGTGAATGAACACCCCTTAGTGATGGAGGCACAATATTATAACCCATACCAGACTTAGCTTTATTATATATTTGAGCATTCCAAATTTTATCAATTGACTTAGACTGATGATAACATGTGTCTAAAGTTAAATTGACATTTTCAATTTTCTTTTGAAGTTTTTCAAGCTCTTTTTGGTATGCTTCATTCACAGCAGTTGTATGTTCTACCTCTCTTCTAAGAAGAATCATATCATCATTATATTTTGAGTCCTTTACCTGATAGTGCTCTATTTTCTTTTCTAACACTGCCATAGCTCTTCTAAGATTAGACACAGTATAATTAGCAGTATATAACTCTTGTCTTTCATTAGAATATAGATCATTAAGCCTTTCAACTTCTTTAGCAGCCCTACATGTTTTAGAACAACTATCAAAGTTTTGTACCTACGAGTCAGAGAAAGCCATGAGAGCAAATTCAGTAGCAACAAGAGCAGCATCAGAATGTTCTTCTTCTTGTTCATCAGCCATGAAACTCCAATCATAGCTCACACCATCAATAGCCAGCATTGCCTTTGGTTCTTCCACAGTTGGTCCCTTCTTTTGCTTGTACCAAGTAGACCTGTTGTCCTTGGTCTTTGGTCTTATGCATTCTCTAGCAAAGTGTCCAAACTTGTGGCAGTTAAAGCACTCCACTTTCTTCTTATCAAAGCCTGCAGTTTCATCACCATTGATGTGAATAGGCTTGCCAGTCTTCTTGTAGAATTTCCTAGCCCTCATGCTAAGAAGTGCTATCTGCCATTTAATATCCATCTCCTCCAAGTCATCTTCAACAATTTTCTCTATGTCTTCATGAGTTAAGACAGAGCCATCAACTTGTGTGGATATGAAAGCATAAAAGGTAGGATCTTCAATACTAGCAACCTTCTTCTTTGAACCTGCAGTGGTAACATTCACATTACCAGTGGAAACTTTAGAACCAGCAATGGCAACTTCATCATCACTGTCAACAGAGGTTGACAACAATGCCAAGCTACTAGAGCTTGTGCCAAGTTTCCCTGCCTTCTTCAACCTTTGCTCAATTAGTTTGAAGTTGTTGTAAAGGTCATTGAGCTTCATTGTTTCTATGTCTGTTTTTTTTTCCCAGACAGTAACATTGGTTTGAAACTCTGAAGGCAAACTTCTTAGAAACTTCAAATTGAGGTCTTCCTTTTCTACCTCAATGCCAAATATTGTCAGTTGAGTAACAATCTTTTGTAGTTTGGTGAAGATGCTATCAAGTGAATCATTACTTGAAGCAGAGAAGTTTTCATAACTTTGCTTCAACAAAGTCTTCTGTGTCTTCTTTGTAGCATCATTACCACCAAATACTGAGCAAATATCTTCAAACAGTTTTTAGCAGTCTTGAACTTGCTGAATGCAATGATCTGGTCTCTAGGAAGAGTCATCAGTAACAAAATTCTAGCCTTAAGATCATTCTTCCTAAGTCCTTTTTCAACAGTAGATTCAGGCGTAGAAACTTTCACGACATCTGTGTCACCAACCTTCACAGTACTAGTCACAAGCTTGAAAGAATCACCAATTTGAATAATCTCCCATAGAGCATAGTCCTGAATGAGAAAGTATTGCTCAATCAGTATCCTACACATCTCAAACTCATTAAGTTTGAGCTTAGGTAGCCTTGGTGTAGAAGCGTTGGATTGGTTGTTTTCCATCTCCATTGAATTGAGTGAGTAGGTTAAGCTAATTCCTTGGATCTTCTAAAACAAAATATCAGAACCTTCGCTCTGATGCCACTTGATGGATCTGGACACAATCCTTGTGTCAATGATATTTTGTATGATATTACTAAGCACGCGGAATTTACTTAGTAATACTTAGAAGATGGATTATATGATGTATTGTAAGTAAACACAAATTAAACACAAAACTTAAGCTCCAATATTATTGATGAATAATACGAGTGATCTTAGCTTATCACTAGGGTTACACCTTGAAGCCTTTGTGAGTAATACGTAGGTAAATTAACAAGTACCTAAGACAATGACCTAGGACCTCCTTTTATACAACAAGGAGTCCTTTACACGATAAGTATAAAGCTAACATAATAGAATATACACAAGATCAATTCTATACTTATCTAGACGTGTTTAACTAAACATAAACTAATAGCAGTGGTAACAAAGTACTGGCAGTGGGAATACGTTTCCACTGCTAGTGTTAATTCAAGCAGTGTAAACCACAACTATCCATGGTAACGGATTATTCCCAACATCAACACAACTCTCTACTCATCAAACCCATCTCTAATAGCTCTCAAATTCATCATTAGAATTCCAGGAAAGTTTGGAGGTCCAAGAAGTTAACATTTGGAAGTCAAACCCCCGAGAAGTCAACACCAATACTTTTGGAATCATTACTCAATCATTTGTAATCTTATTCCAATCATTGTAAGACTCTTAATCATGTTTTCTAATGTTCAAAGTTCTGAGTTTATGTTTATGTTTGCTATGAGTGGCTAGTTTCTTTATGCACTTGCTTAAATAATGTTAATTATCTAACGATTAGTTTATGATTGTGTTAATGATCAGGTTTTAAAATGTACCTTTTTGAGGGGTCGTTTAAGCCCTTATTTAATCACTTTTGTATCCGTTATTACTTAATATCGTTCCTTTTCATTTTTAGGTCTCTTGAAGGCAAATTGCTGGAATGGCACTTATTTAGACAAAAAGGCGCGGATATACGAAGAAAATGGCCAAAGTCAAGAATCAAGACACTCAAGTTGCTGAAACACAAGGGGACGGCGTCAGGTGTTATCTGCGACGCCGTCGGAGCACATGTTGTGACGATACAGTAGCCAAATTGCTTATTTTCAAGTGACGGTGTCAGTATTTAAAAGAGTAGGTCGTCGCAACTCAGACGGCCTAGATTTGATCCAGACGACGTCAGAGGCTGAAGAGGACGGCGTCACAAGCATAAGGTGACGCCGTCGCAAGACTAACGTGGCCAAGACGAAACCCTAAAGACGGCGACCCGACGGCGTCAAAAATCATAAGGAGACCCCGTCGCGAATGTAATCTTATATATAGAATCCGAATTTTTCAGTTTTCAGTGTGTAGTCTTTTGGAGTAAAAACCTAAACCGAACCAAGGTTGTCTTGTACAGTATTTTAGGGTTCTAAACCCTATCATACACCAAGATAAGCGTTTTACTTCATTAATTCAATTATGTCTTCAATTATTTGTGTGTATGCTTGCATGTTCTCCATGTCCGGCTAATTTACTTGTGTGTTTGCTTAGGGAATATGAAACTTAACTATTGAATATTGATTGGTTGTGATAAGGTTTTAAAATGTACCTTTTTGAGGGGTCGTTTAAGCCCTTATTTGATCACTTTTGTATCTGTTATTACCTAATATCGTTACTTTTCACTTTTTAGGTCTCTTGAAGGCAAATTGCTGGAATGGCACTTATTTAGACGAAAAGGCGCGGATATACGAAGAAAATGGCCAAAGTCAAGAATCGAGACACTCAAGCTGCTGAAATACAAGGGGACGGCGTTAGGTGTTATCTGCGACGCCGTCGGAGAATTTTTGTGACGGCTCAGTAGCCAAATTGCTTATTTACAAGTGACGGTGTCAGGCTTTAAAAGAGTAGGTCGTCGCAACTCAGACGGCCTAGATTTGATCCAGACGGCGTCAGAGGCTAAAGAGGACGGCGTCACAAGCATTAGATGACGTCGTCGCAAGACTAACGTGGCCAAGACGAAACCCTAATGACGGCGACCCGACGACGTCACAAATCATAAGGTGACGCCATCGCGAATGTAATCTTATATATAGAATCCGAATTTTTCAGTTTTAAGTATGTAGTCTTTTGGAGTAAAAACCTAAACCGAACCAAGGTTGTCTTGTACAGTATTTTAGGGTTCCAAACCCTATCTTACACAAAGATAAGTGCTTTACTTCATTAATTCATATATGTCTTCAATTATTTGTATGTATGCTTGCATGTTCTCCATGTCCGACTAATTTACTTGTGTGTTTGTTTAGGGAATGTGAAACTTAACTATTGAATATTGATTGGTTGTCTCTTATCTTAATTGTTAATGATCTAGTAATGCGATAGGTCATTCGTTGTGTAGTTAATGCTTGATTAATCTTTGTGAACCTTAGACTATAACACCTAGAGTAGTTGTAGGCTAAACCATCCAAACAGTACCTTAGAGTTAGAGTTTATAAATCCTAGAGATTTTATAGACGAGACCCTTTGGTAGTTTCAAAGAGTTAGGGATAAACGCATACCCTACGACCTTAGACACACAACGCAATTAAGAATAAGGACGTGACAATTCAACCATCAATAGCAGATAATTAAGGAGTAATAAAACCTAAGTAGACACATCTTTAAAATATCATACGAGCATACAATAATTAGACATAGAATACCCTTACCACTAGATTAGATAATTAGATAAGTAGAGTAATCGGTAGAAATACCAACCCCCAAATCCAAACCTCGAGATTCGTACCTTTCCATTTCCTAAAAAAACATAAAAAGATAAAAAAAATAATGTTAGGAATTAGAAATTCCCGGTATTAAAGAGTCGGTCACCTCAAGTATATGTAATCGTTAGAAAGCTCGTAGTCGTAGTTCTTTTAAGTTAAGTAGTTATTTAGTTAAGTAACACCGTGGAGGACGGACGGGTCTTTACCCACTGTATGCCTGATCCACAGCCCAAAGTGTGGCGAGTTATGTAAGACTATAAATACTCTCTACCTTCCAAGGTAGAGAGTTGGAGCTCATAATAATATCTTTCACTTTCTCTCACTAAGTTCCCTAAACCTCTAACTTTCTCTCTCTAGAATTCCATCTTATACGCCACCTTGTGTTATGGTTTGATGTGTATGTGAAAAGTTATATCTTACAAATAATCTTCCTCAACCCCAAGCTTAGCGTAGTAACTCCTCACTAGCATTCCTATTCCCCTAGAGAACGATATCAATTCCCGTGGCTTACCCTAATACTACACTACAACGATTAGGTTCACTGCCTTGGGTGTTGAAAAACTTGCTCGACGAAAAGGAAGTTCCTTTGACCCCGAACGACGCGTGTAGCGTTATTAAGTTTTTAGCGCTGCTGCCGGGGAATAGAATAGCTAGTTAGTAGTCCACCTCGTTTAGGTTTCTTTGCTTGATTCCTATCAAGTAAATTTTTTCTCAATTTTAGCTTCCTCGTAGTCTATCCCCCTTCTTCGTGATCTTTGTTAGTACCCCCATCACTTTTCATCATGGAAGGTGATAACTAACCACCATTCATCAACCTACCACCAAATGACCCACCAAGAGACCGTACTCTTGGTAAATACTCCAAACCTAGCCACCAAGGTTATAGGAACACCATTGAGCATCCCGACCAAGCCCAAACTACGGCCCTGCGATCCGACACCATCCGGTTGGTGCAAAACGGATGTGCATTCCATGGACTTTGTTCCGAAGATCCTAATCAGCATCTTAAGGATTTCCTTAAAATTGTCGATTCCATCGACCTTGATGCTACTACTCGGGAGACCACGCATCTGCGTCTCTTCCCAATTCTCTCTACGGGACTGATCTGTGCTAAACCAGTCAAGTCTAATCACACAAGCTAGCCACTTGTGAATGGCTAACCGTAATAGACTTAAAACTGCTTAAAACAAAAATACAATGAAGTCCTGGAGAATACAATGAATTCCCGGGTCGTTAAGTCCCACGGAGACTCAATGGTGTGTAAACACTTGATCAGATGATAGACTGATCACTAAGGATAGTGATCAGTAAGGATTTGGATTGATAATTATACCTAAAGAAAAAGGTTATAAATTACAGCGACTTAAATGCAAATTAAAGAAAATTAAAAAGATAAAAAATATTAAATAAACGCTATCACTATATTTAAAATTGATGAACGTTTAAAACTTAAAACTTACGTTTAAATAAAATTACGTAAACGTACAAAAAATGAGATCTAAGAAATAAAAGACCTAAAAATATGAAAATGACATTTTTACAAACCTAATGATAAAATAAAATTATTAGAAAAAGAAAATTATTTTTACAATTATTTAATTAATTATTATTAATTAAAAACTAATTTTAACTATTTAATAATAACCTAAAATACAAGAAAATAGGAAATAAAGCTAGAAAAATAAAATTATGACTTGGAAAAATCTAAAATATCAAAAGAGAATTTTCAAAACTATTTTTGTATTTTTCTGAATATTTTTGAATTTTCTAGGAATTAAAAACTATTAAAAACTAATTAAATTATTTAAAAATACAAATTTAACTAAGAAAAATCTAGAAAAATATTTTTTTGGCTTTTTATATTTATCTTAACTTAAGAAAAATGAAAAATTATTTTTTTGAAACTTTTCTTAATTTTTTGTATTTAAAGCTAATTAAAAAGACTTAAAAACTAATTTAAATGGAGAAAAATACCAAACAGACTTGGAAAAATCTGAAAAATTCAAGGAAAGTCTAAAATATTATTAGGAATCTAGGAAAAATGGAAAAACAGGGTGTTGTGTGGAAGAAAATGAGGCTGCAATGGAATGTGCTTACAATTAAGCACTTTAAATAAGCCAAAAGCTACAATAAGCTACCAACCTGTAACAGAAGCTAGGATAAGCTAAAATTACCAAAATGCAATAAGTCCCAATTGCTTTTAACCACTGAAACTCAAGTTTCACAGATTTGCATGATTTGAGCTTATGAGCTAAAATCAGTGTGAGGGTACAGGTTTAAGCAGAAGAATAAGCACATGAATAAGCTGGAAACCAAAAAGCAAATGTGGGAACCTCAAAAGAACCTGGCTAGCTATGTCTAACCCAAAATCCAGACCTAAGTGAGCTAAGATTAGCTCTGTGCAAGGTCTGCAAGAACTGCACAACACCTGTGCAGTTCAAGTACCTGTGCACAGGGCTTCTGAACCCATTTTGATAAGCAGTTTTAGTGCTTAAAGAAAATTTACAAAATTCTTCAAAAATGGTAAAAAGAAATTAGACCAGATGAAGTTTTAAACACAACAAGTTTCACTTAAATTGGCTTAAAGATGAAGCCAAGAAAAATCAACTCAGCTGGCCTTAAAATGGATTTTTCCAAGTTTTTGACTTTTTTAGCAGTTGAGTATTGTTGACTTTTTTGAGTTTTGAATCCAATGTGAGGACTGATAATGATGTTTATGGATGAAATGAGGCTAATACAAGCTAAGTTTATGAATTTGAAACAAAAAACAAAACTTTGATTCTCAAAAACTCCAACAGTTAGCAGTTTAAGACAAGTTGAGATGCATTTTGACTTTGACAGTATGTAGGCTCAAATATATGACAGATATGAACTCAAATGAGCTAAACATACATAACACAACAAGTATCAACTACTGAACACATCTCTAATACAGATTTGACGGCAATTCCAAACACACCTTAAAGTACTGATTTGCAAATTTAAATGATACAAACACTGAGCAAACTTGTTTTAATGATCAAGCTAAGTTTACCTAACCTAATTACAACTTATTTAACAGATACAAACCAATCTAAACCATTAATGCAGATTATGCAACAGTTATTAAAATTAACTTACAAGAGGTCCCAGCCACTATGGCTTGAAAACAGTAACCAAAGGACCACTAGCCTATTTAAATCAACCCAATATCTCTGAATCAACCCAATTCCAACACTGCTTCAACCCATGTCCAATTCCATTTCCATTTTGCCCCGTTTGACTTTTGTTGACCAATATCCAAAATTGCTTGAAACTTGACTACAAGCTTACAAAAAGCTATGAAAAGCTTGTATAAGCTTATTGAAACTGATAAACAAGCTATTTGAAGCTTGGGTGTAAGAGTTTTAAACTGAAATATTCAACAGTAATTCACAAACATGAAACTAGATGGAACTTTGGAATTAATGATTAAAACTTGATTATACTGAAAATGTAACTTGAGTTCAACACTTAGGAACAAGATATTACAACTTCTAAATTAAACTAAGACATTAATAAGAAAAACGACATAAGGAAATTTTTAAACTAAAAATCTACTCTCCTCTTCTCTTTTCTTGCTTCCTTTTTATACCCAAATGCTTTCTCTCTCATCTCTGATTGTTTCCCACTTGAATTGATAGCCATTGGATGGCTTAGTTTCATCTTGGCCGTTTGATCTAATTTTGGCGCCAAAACTCTTATCAACTGGAAAGGTTGAGTGAAGGGCTAAGAGGAGCATTAAATGTAATTTGGAGGTTGTTGGATCGATATACTTTAATCAAACTAACTTAACTAGCTTGTTAACGTTTAATAACCTCGGATAAATCCTAAGTTATTAACAAAGAAACACTGAGCAATCTTTATTAAGTACGCGGAATTTACTTAACAAAGCTAAGAAGAATAACTTTATTATTAACTCTAAATCTGCTTATTATGCAGATACTCTAATACAACTCTAAGATAATCGAACTTTTCTCTAAACTCTAAATCGTAAACTTTAAAACTCTTTTTCTGAAATCGTACATCTAATGCCAATCTAGAAGTCCTTTTATAGGCTCAAGGATATCCTAGTCGGTTTACAATTGATAACCTTGTACGACAAGTAATCTAAACATGGAATACAATACTTTCCATAAACGAATATAACAGTTTGTTTGTTCTAGCAGTACTTTGACTTCTCCTTGCAGTACTTTGACTTTGTCTTTAGCAGTACTTTGACTATTTGACTTCTTCCAGTTCTTTGCAGCTTACAGTACTTTCATATCTTCAGTACTTTCATATCTTCAGCACTTTCATATCCCAACAATCCTCCCCTAACTTGATTTCTACTTGCTTGACTTCAAGTTCTTTTGTGAATATATCTTTAACAGCTTCATCTTAAAAATGGATTGTTCTTTAGTCTTTAGATAGTATCTCTGTAATATCTGTTCTTTGTCAAAGTATCTCTTAGAATTGTTTTCTTTACAGCAGCATCCAGCAATCTCCATCTTTTCAGCAACACAGCAACATATGACAGTTTGTACAATAATTCAGTTTAAGTTGCATACTATTCTCATCACATCTAAGTGAATCATTGAAAATTCAATGGATTTAGAACTCTTTACCAAAGCCATTATCTCTGGAGTAGCCAAATGTTTTGGTGTGTAAAACCATGGTACATTGATAACCATATGATTTTTAGCAAATCACCAGCTATCAACAGATTTGTTTTGTCTTTACCAAAAGCTGTACCCTTCTGGACTAGTTAGTTCTTCTATCTAATGGTGAACTAATTACCAATAATGGTTTTTCCACTGCCTTTACCACAAGCCATTTCTTGTGGGCTAGCCAACTCTTCACATTACTGATATGGTGAGTTGATGACCATCCAACTTATTAGCAAGTTCTCAACTAAAAACGGATTTGATATATCTTTACCAGAGCCGTTTGCTCATGGATTAGTCAATCCTTTTGTAACCATGGTGGATTAATAACCTATTGATGTTATCATCACAAAAACCATTTAACCTTTATTTCAAAATATTTATTATTTAGCAAAAAGGTTTCTTCTAAAAATTTATTTTAACTGGTTTAGTTCAGCAAACAGTACTTTGATGAAAGTACTGTCTGACTAGCAGTACTTTGAATAAAAGTACTGATATATCAAAAAATATTTATTCAAATAAAATTCATACCAGTTAAAGATCATTCTCAGCAATGGTAGTCCAGTCAATAAACAAATTGATCATCATGCAAGCAGTTTCATCAGCCTCTTCTACTTCCAATCCATGCTCTAACATTCTTCTCATTAGATCAACTGTAAGAGGATATCTTCTTTCTGCAAACATATGAATCATTGTTCCATTTTCTAGCTCCAAGACATGAACTCCAGATTCTTCAAAGAATCTCCAGCAAACTATTTCCCAGCTTTCTTGATCCTTCCAAATATCATCAGTGCTTTCTTCATCAGTTTCCCACATGGTTATAAGATCTCCATGTAAAATCAATCCAATCCCTTCTAATGGATTATCTTCAAAATAAGCCTTCACAACATCATATAAGTAGAATAGATCTACTCTATCTATAATATGCAGCAAATCCCATAGCATTTTGAAAACTTTGAAACTTTTATCTTCTTTGTGAAAAACCATATAATCTCCATTCTTAGATTTCTCAACTTTGAAAACACTAATCTTTGATCTGTTCATCTTCATGTCATTATCTTCATCTGTATAATCAAAATCTACCACTCTGAGATAATTCTTCAATTCATCACTAGTCTCAGATCTTAATTCAACCTTTTCTTTCTTTGAAAACTGAACATCTGTAGCATCAGTTTTTCTTTTTCTTTTTAAGCTCTTCTTCCTTTCAGCTTCAGTCCAATAAGCTTCTTCTCTAAAGTCTTTAATGCCTGCAACATCTTTCTTATAAGCTTCTCTCTCAGCATCATATAATCTTTTCATATCCACATAATTTAGCTTTTGCAATCCTTTAAACCCTCTGCTTTTTAGATATGCCATCATTGCATTCCTTTCTTTAGCTAAATTAGGTCTTCTTGACATAAATCTAACAGGTGTTGGAGACTGTAAAGGTTCAGCAGTTTCAGCATCCAATTCATCTTGCACCTTTTGAGCTGCTTCTCTATCCAAAGCTTCTTGAGCTTCTTGTTCTTCTCTATCTTTAGCATTTATTTCTTCTTGAACTTTTCTAGCTGCAGCTTCATTCCTTGCAACTTCAAATGCTCTAATTTCTGCCAAAGTAAGTTTCTTCTTCTTTGTTTCAACCATAATACCTTTTCCCTTGTCTTTTGGATCAATTGCAGGTTGATCAGTTCTTGGTTTTTCTTCTTCTTGTACATCTCTAATAGTAACTCCTCCTCTTGGATGTGACAAATCTAATATTGTAGCAACTAATTCATCATCACTCGCAGAATGAATAGGTTTGAATCTAGGTTCCTCCTCTTCTTCTATAACAGTTGTAGAAGGACCAGCTTCTTCTTCAAAATTCAAAACCCTTGGAGTTATTGGAGTTATTACTTCTGGCCTAGATGTATCAGTACTTTGATGTTCAGTACCTTGATCATCAGTACCTTGAACATCAGTATCTTGAACTTGCACTTGCACTTCTTCTTCTTGTTCCTCTGAAATAATCTTTTCTGTAGAACTTACAGAGTCTTTCTTCTTTGTAATATCTTCTTCAGATTCTTTATGCTTCATAACATCTTCTTTCAAATTATCCTTTTCTGAATTCCTCCCCAAGTTGACAGAAGATGATTTAGGAACCTTCTTTCTTTTCAATTCCTTACGAAGTGCTTTACGACGTTTGTTTTCCTCCTTAACCCATAAGTTGAAACCTTGAATATAGGGTTTAACAAAATTTCTCAACCAGAAATAGTTACGTTTCAACTTCTTAATTGTTTTAGCTTGACGCTCAACAGTCTTGTTCAACCTAGCTAGCGCCCTTGTCAAAGCATAGTTATCCATAGCTAAACCTTCACGAGGTATAGAATAAGCATCACCTTGAAGTGGTGAATGAGCCTCTGATAGCCACCATATTGTGCTTCGAAACAGTTAAACGATTCACCATTGTTGAAAGAATGAGCACAATAGAAAGATTGTATCGAATAATAAAGAGATGGTAATTGGAAGATAAATATAGAAAAGATGTGTAGTAATAATATGAGAGGGAAAATCGGAAAGTAGTTATTTATAGGTGAGATTTGAAAAATCACAGCCTAAATAACAAAGTTACCGTTATTACCAATTACTCATCAATATTACCGTTGGAACAGTACTTTAATACGACAAACAGTACTTTCCACATAAGCAGTACTTTCCCAAGCAGTAATTTCCTAAGCAGTACTTTCAGGAAATACAGTACTTTGCCAAAAACTTCATATACACTAAGTATAAACTACCATCCTCCCCTCAAGCAATACACAGGACTATACAAAACATCTTATAGTCCTCCCCTTAAACATAGCTTAGTAGTTAATCATTCCAATGCTCACGACCAAATGATTGAATCGTGACACATCAAAACCTTTTGTGAGTAAATCAGCTACATTGTCATCCGTGTGAACTTTAACCACATTAATGAGCCTATGCTCATAGCAATCTCTGATAAAGTGATGTCTAATCTGAATATGCTTTGTCTTGGAATGATACACAGGATTCTTAACAATACAAATAGTACTCTCATTATCAATATTGATAGGAGTATTCTTAAAGTTGAACCCATAATCCAAGAGTTGATTTTGCATCCATAAAACTTGACCACAACAACTTGCAGCAGCTACATATTCAGCTTCAGTAGATGATGTTGCTGCAATTGTCTGCTTCTTGCATTGCCAGGAGACTAACCTTCTCCCAAGATATTGGCATCCACCAGTTGTGGATCTTCTATCATAATTATCACCTGCATAGTCACTATCTGAAAAAGCTTCTAAGTGAAAAGGTGACTCTTTAGGATACCACAACCCCTGTAAGATATAACTTTTCACATACACATCAAACCATAACACAAGGTGGCGTATAAGATGGAATTCTAGAGAGAGAAAGTTAGAGGTTTAGGGAACTTAGTGAGAGAAAGTGAAAGATATTATTATGAGCTCCAACTCTCTACCTTGGGAGGTAGAGAGTATTTATAGTCTTACATAAAACGCCACACTTTGGGCTGTGGATCAGGCATACAGTGGGTAAAGACCCGTCCGTCCTCCACGGTGTTACTTAACTAAATTACAACTTAACTTAAAAGAACTACGACTACGAGCTTTCTAACGATTACATATACTTGAGGTGACCGACTCTTTAATACCGGGAAATTCTAATTCCTAACAATCTCCCCCTAAGGGAGGTCACCTCAATTATGTACCAAAATTACATTGAATACCAATAGATATAACATTTAACAATTGATCTTGCATTCTTGATGTAGTCCTTTGCTCTTAAGCTCGTAGTCATTGATTCTTCACAATGCATGTTTGGTAATTCCAAGTGGAGGTCTTTTACTGATCCACGTGATGATACGTTTGAGCCATCTTTGGAGATCATCAGCTATCAAAAATCTCTGAGACATCCATTGTGGTGTTGTGACTTTGGGACCGACATGCTCACATTCTGGATCATGATTTCTTCTCATCAGAGTAGCGGAAGCATTTGTTGAATCACGATATTGGCAGCAGCGTAGCAGAAGCTTGGTGTGAAAATATCAGAGTCATTGATGCACTAATCATGATTTCTTTTGAGATGAATGTGTTAAGTGAGCATGCGGCTATGGATTGACCGCTTCATTCTGATCAGCTGCAAACGTCGGGCGTACCTGCATACAACAGTTAGCAACAAATCGCACGAAAGTGTCTTTGATCACTTTCGATGAATTGAGGTACACGGCCCACGGTTCCCCGTTGATCAGTACAAGTACTGCCTGTGATCAGGTAGGATTCCTAAGAATCTCCTTGACAGGGTTTCGCAGCTGTTCTAGCTGTTCTCAAACTGGAACGTCTCAAAGAAGACAACACGGAGTGAGTGAACCAGCGAATTTTAAGTCCACTGATTGATGAAAAGAGATTTGAAAAGCAATCGTGTATTGCTCAATAGAAATTGTTTTTGCAATACAACGACGGTTTAATTGAAAATCAATTATCAATCATAAAAATACCTTTTGGTTTGAAAAATTAGTACACAGTCGATGTGCTAAAGAAAAGAGTTTATTAAGCACAACGACCGGTTTTTCAAAGGCATCCGTCAATCCATAACCTGAACCAGGATTGATTCAAGAGATTGAATCGCCCCATTGTTTTTGTTCAGTTGTCACATGGTTGATCTATATAATAGATTTCACATGCCACCTACCAGGAGCTTGTTTGATGTTGGCTCCAGAAGGCTTTCCATCTTCATTGTGAGTGTGTAAACACATCACTCAGATGTTCTGGCAATACCACAAGGATAATGCGTAGGACTCAAGATATAATCTCTCTTTCCACATTGTGTGAAACAGAGAGTCTTCATTGAAAGTGTCCTAATGAGATTTATTGATGATCTCGTGGCTCTAGACTCAATTTGTGCATATTTGGATCCTATAACGGAGACTAGGGAGAGGGTCTCCTTCTTCAATATCAACCATCTCTAAGAGAAAGTCGATAGATAATGTCGGTTCCCCGTGAGAATGAAACAAGCCCTTTTAAGAGGAACTTGAGTGGTTTGGAAAGTTGAAGTGCATTGCGTCACTGGGTCCATGACGTCTTGTCTTCAATACCGATGTTACCATCAGTAGCATATGAAGTGAACCCGGTTTCTGCCCTAAGGTTGAATTAATGGAGGGCTATTTGTTTTCACCCTATTTTCATTCAATTCTTTTTAATTCTTCAACCCCTTCAGTGCTTACCGAGACTTCATAGCTATTACCTTGTTGGGTTTATTCCAGTACTAGCTCAGTCTTAGTCTGCACTCTTCCCATATCTCACTTTTCTCCTTTTATCATCATACCTAAGGACTTCTACACTAACTAGTGGATTGTCCCTGGGTAGATCCCTCCGGTTCTGGCGGATCATGGGAACCAATACCTAACCTTATCATCCTTATATCACCGTACATAAAGTAAAGTTGGTCGGTCAATTTGGTATTGTTCATCTGCCATTGGATCCAATTGAAAACCATTTGAAAATCAATTCAGATACATGTGATATATTATCAAAGCATTTTGTACCTGAATTGTTTTTGATATTTTTAGAACGAGAACTCCCCCTCAACATGTGCATCAAGTATTTGAGAAATGTTAAGCACATGGAGGCAAGAGAAAAAATTAACTTCTTTGATTACAATTTTCTAAAAGATATCAACATCACTTCCCTCAACAGATCAAGTGGGTATAACATTTCCGGGAAGGATGAGGTTTCCATGAATTTTGCTCCCCCTCAATACGTGCCTCGAGGTTTGAAAAGAGATTTGCACATACTAGAGGGAACCTGCACATTGGGATAAATGATCACGTTTCAAATCATAGGTTTAAGATAGGTGCTCCCCCTCAACATGTGCATTGAAAATTGAAATCGTTTGTCACATGTGGGAGGGACAGCATGTTCATTCATGTGAAACCATTTACCTTAATGTCAGTTTAAATCTAATTTAAATCACACATTCTCCCCCGATCACAATTATCAAATCATTTGAGATTTGTGATCTCGTATAGATTTAAATTGATTTTGAAAACTTTTAGGGAGAACTGTGACTTGATTGTGAAAGCGTTTGAACTGATAAGGATCGGATTTTAAGACTTTAAACTCCATTTATAAAACCATGCATGTATATCTTTTGAAAACAATTTAATGCCAAATAACTTTTTAATTTAATTGAAATCGTTCTCCCCCTCAATCAATGACGTAGGTTGTTGATTGAGAGATAGAGATTTTGACAAATAAGTCCTGATGATTATCAAAAATAGAGATTGAGTTATTTTTCAAAGCATTTAGTTTTCAGCAGATAGGAGTTTATAGAATCAGAGCATAAGATTTGAAAACATGGTAAAACATGCTCTGTTCTTTCTTTAAAACCGGGTTATTGCCTGAAGATGACAATAAACCATTTCTCTTTCTCCCAAAAATATTTTTTGATTTTTTGATTTTTTTTTTTTTTTTTTTTTTTTAAGAATGACAGCACAAAGACCGTAGATATTATCGAATCGAGAGAAATATGACAAAATGACAATATTTTTTGAAGATTTTTCGAATTTTTCAAATTTTTATGGATTTTGAAGGTTTTATATTTTTCTATTTTGTTTTTCGAATAACTATTTACAAGAGATAGATGAAGAAAGACCTTTACTCCTCGTCTTCTTCCTGAAGATGTTTGAGAGTTTCTGGTTGAAGGCTTTTCAAACCAAGACGTGGAAGAATAAACTCAAAACGTTCTCTTGGAAGAGCTTTGGTGAAGATGTCCGCTAACTGATATTCAGACCTCACAAAATATAGTTCCACCACACCTTTTTCCACTTGTTCCCTGATGAAATGATGTCGAATGTCGATATGCTTTGCTCTTGAGTGTTGGACGTTGTTGCATGAGAGAGCAATAGCACTTTTATTATCACAGTACAGAGGGATTTTGTTGAATTCAAAGCCATAGTCAGATAATTGAGATCTCATCCATAAGATTTGAGCACAACAAGATGACATGGCTATGTATTCAGCCTCTGTAGAGGAAATAGAAGTACTCATTTGCTTCTTTGAAGACCAGCTCACAAGCTTATCACCCAAAAACTGAGCACCTCCAGACGTACTTCGACGTGTATCTTGACAACCTGCATGATCAGCATCTGCATAGGCCGTTAGTGACATACCGGTGTCCTTCGGGTACCATAGTCCCATATTGATGGTTCCTTGGAGATACCGAAAGACCCGTTTAACTGCTTCAAGGTGCTTTTTAGTAGGCTTAGCCTGGTATCTCGCACACATGCACACAGAGAACAAGATGTCTGGTCTACTAGCAGTGAGGTACATCAGGGATCCAATCATACTCCTATATTTCGTTTGGTCAATCATGATCCCTGAGAGGTCCTCATCTAGTTTGGTTCGGTCAATCATGGGGGTGTCAACAGGGTCACTTGAATCAAATCCAAATTTCTTTAAGATCTCAGTTGCATATTTAGATTGATTTATGAAAATGCCTCCGGGACTTTGTGAAATTTGTAATCCCAAGAAAAATGACATTTGTCCCATCATTGACATTTGAAATTTTGAACTCATTTCATTAGAAAAACGATCACATTCCATTGGGTCAGTCAAGGCAAAAATAATATCATCAACATAAATTTGAACATGAGTTAAATGTTTGCCTGACTTCCTGGTGAACAATGTAGGATCAACTGCTCCTTTGCTGAATCCGGTTGATAGAAGAAACTTTGACAGTGTATCATACCATGCCCTTGGAGCTTGCTTTAAACCGTAAAGAGCCTTCTTCAAACGATAAACGTGAGTAGGATGCTCTTGGTTCACAAATCCTTCAGGTTGGCTGACGTAGACAACTTCCTTAAGATCTCCGTTCAGAAAAGCCGTCTTTACATCCATCTGATATACCACCATGTTCTTACTAGCAGCATTAGCCAAAAAGATTCTGATTGCCTCGTTTCGAGCAACTGGAGCAAAAGATTCTTCAAAGTCTATACCCTCCTCTTGACGATATCCTTTAGCAACTAATCGAGCCTTGTTCTTCAACACATCACCATGCTCATCAAGTTTTACTTTGAAGATCCATTTTAGAGCTATAATCATAGCACAGTCCGGAGCAGGTACTAACTCCCATACATCAAGACGATCAAACTCATGAATTTCATCTTGCATAGCATTGAACCAGCTATCTTCATTCATAGCAGTTTTAACATCTTTTGGTTCGATCTTAGATAGTACGGAGTTGAAGAAGCACCATAAGGCATCGGTTGCGAGTTGCTTCCGGGTTGATACAGGGCGAGAGGGATTTCCAATGATGTTGTCTAATGGATGATCGTGAGTCCATTTTCTAAGGTGTTCATGTGGCATTTGTTGAGGAACTGAGGTAGCTGAGTCTATGTCTCCTGAAGAAGATGGTTCTGATGATGATTCAGGAGTAGCAAATATGTTTTCAAATGGATCATCTTCAGGAGTCGTAAAGGGATTAACTTCATCATTGATGCCAGAAACATTACCATGATGTACATTTGAAGAATGATGATTTGTTGATGAGACTGAAGGATCAGCAGCAGGTGCTTCTTGACTTACAGATATTGAAACTGATGGATTGACTTCATTCACTGGAATATGAGCTTCCTCTGTTGTAGGGATCAGCACCTCATTATTAGTAGACTCATACAGTTCATCAAACATTGGATCAAACAATTTCTTTACATCATCTTCAGATGGGGGTACATATGGTGTTTCTTGAGAGGAGTTTGGAACAAGGGATGAACCAATAGGACTGTTTTGAAGTGCGGGTCCTGAGCTGGAGTGTCCAGGAGCCATTTGACCGGTCAGCTCATCAAACGTAACGTGAATTGTTTCCATGATATTTCGGGTTCTTTTGTTGTAGATTCGGTATCCCTTTTTGTTTGGTGCATATCCTACAAATACTCCAATGTCAGCTTTAGCTCTAAGTTTGCCCAAGTCTTGACCCTCATTAGTTGGATTGCACAAGGCACCAAACACACGAAGGAAAGATAGATTAGGTTTTCTGTTGTGGACAAGTTCATATGGAGTTTTTCCATAAATGGTGTGAATCAGGGAACGATTTTGTGTGTAGCATGCAGTGGCAATTGCTTCAGCCTAGAGAAACATTGGAACCTTTGAGTAGATCAGCATTGTTCTAGCAGCTTCAACAAGAGTACGATTTCTTCTTTCAACTACACCGTTCTGTTGAGGGGTTCGTGGAACACTTCTTTGATGGCTGATTCCAACGCTTTCATAGAATTCACTAAGTTGTTTGTTGACAAACTCAGTTCCATTGTCTGTTCTGATAATTCTGACAGTTTTGTTTAGTCTAACCTGCAGCTGTTTGATGAGTTTGATGATGATATCAGGAGTTTCATCCTTTGTCCTTAAGAACTTGACCCAGGTGAATCTAGAATAATCATCAACCACAACTAACACATATTTCTTCCCAAAGATATTCTGCACCCTCATTGGTCCACATAAATCCATATGAATCATATGAAGAACTTCTGTGACAGAGTTAGTGGGTTTGGGTTTATGGGCATACTTCTTGCTTTTTCCCAATTGACATGCTGAACAAAGATGATCCTTTTCATACTTTAGTCTAGGTAAACCTACAACTAAGTCCTTTCTGGAAAGATCGTTGATGGTGCCGAAGTTCAAGTGATTGAGACGACGATGCCATAACCATGACTTTGTCTTTGAAGCCTTTGATAACAAGCAAATTGGTGAAGCTCTCATCATGTCATCGATAGAGATAGTGTAAAGGTTTGAGCCACGAGTTCCTTTCAACAGTTCCTTACCATTAAGATCTCTAACGAAGCAGGTATGTTTTCTGAAGGCTACTTCTAGATCAGAATCACAGAATTGACCAACAGAGAACAGATTATGACCTAAACCTTCCACATAATACACTCTGGAGATGACACTATCACCAACAACATAATCTCCATAACCCATAATAGCACCAAAATGATCATTACCAAATCTAACAGTCCCGATGAATTTCCTCACGAAGTTCATGAGCCGTGACCGGTCTCCAGTCATATGCTTGGAACAGCCTGAGTCCAGGTACCACAGAACGATTTGAACGATCTGCAGTTGAACACAGACAAGAATGGATAACTGGATAATTGGGATCCCCATGCAAGAATGGGTTCCATTTGGTTAGTAGCAACAGTTGGACCACCCACATCAGAAATAGAAGCATTCATATCAGACAGTGAGGTAATGGAATCATTGTGAATAGATGCAATACTAGTGTCTGTATTAACCCTATTTACAGTGTGACCACTTCTTAAGGGAATAGTTCTACCAGTAGGCATCCATTTTCTAGTGGGCATTATCTGATTAGTCTTATGACCAACAGGTATCCAATAAAAGCCTATTCTGCTGAATGTTCTTCCTGTGGGTTTCCATTGTTTTCTAACTCTCTTTCGCTTTTGCCTTTTAGCCTTTTTAGTTTGAGTTTTAGCATTAACAATATTGACTGGACAATTAACATCATTAGGCAAAGCATTGACATCACATCCATGATTAGAAACAGAATTCAAGCAAACATCAGAACAAGTTTTGCAAATAGTATCAGAATTCGAATTAATTACAGTACGCTTATGGCTAATACTAGAATCAACACGATTCATTTTATTCGATTCAAACATAAGGTTCCTAGATTGTTCTTCTACTTTCTTCCAGTGCACATTCTTAGCTTGAGAGGTCCTATCATTCCTTGTATTGTCTTGAGACTTTGACCTGCTCCCTTTAATGTCACTGATTACTCCTGTAGAGGGAATGGGAACATTAGTTTGTTTTACTACTCTTTGCACCACCTGTTTAGATGTGCTGGGATCTGAACTACATGCAGGTGCACTACGGTTCACTTTCGCAAAGCTAGATGTACTGAGATTAGTACTCCTAGAAGGCACATTTGAGTTCTCTTTCTTAGCATTGACAGATCTAGAATCTGAACTACTCAATGGTACACTACTTCTCACATTCAAGCCATTGGGAATCGAGTGCATGTCATGTTTGGCCTTAGGCATCGAGCATGGAATCAAAGGGTTAACTCTCTCACCTAATGTCTTTGGGCATATTGTGATCAAACATTCTAAGATTTCTTGAGATCGTTTGGCATATGAGCATGCATGTCCAATTGCATTATCATGAGGTTTCTCTAGCTTATCCTCTTCAACAATCTCACGCAGGCATTCTAAGCACTCCTTAAGGGATGAGAAATATGTTTGAATGGCAAGTTTGTTGTTCCTTAGGTGAGGGGGGACATATGTCACAGGTAAAGCATATTTATTACTAGAGTGACCCTTTGATACAACATTTTCCTCATTGAACATTGGCATTTTCCCTTTTACCTGACTCTTCAGATTCTCAATTTCCTTTTGCAATGAAGTTATTTGTTGGTTGTTTTTGTTACGAGTGACTTTAATTGATTCAAACAACTCATTGAAATGACGTTTAACCTTTTCATTTTCTTCTAGAAAACTTTCGTTTTCCTTTTGTAAAGCATTTACTAGATTTTGAAGATGAAACGTTTGAGAATTCTGAGAATCTAAAGGAGGAGGCATTTGGGAGCCTGTCATATTGTTCGTTTGACCCTTTAATTGAGAGATTTGGGCTTTCAATTTTCTGATCGTGTTACACTGAGCATGAATCTGTTCATCTCGTTTGTTAATTTGAAAAACTGCATCAAACTCTGGAGCATCTGAAGATGTCTTGATATTTGAAGTTTTGACATTTTCTTTGAGATGTTGATATTTTAGTTGTAGATTAAAATACTCAACTTCTAGTTTAGAAAAATGTTTAACCAAATTGTCATGATCATCCAGTTCAATTTTCTCATTTAGTTTAGAATTAGTTTTTTCAAGCTCAATGACACGATCATGGGAGACTTTCAGGGCCACAGATAGTTCATGAAATTTGGAAGCATTAATAGAGCAATTTGAAGCAGTGAAAAACACATCTTGCGCAATACATTCAGTAATAAGATTCTCATTTAGTGTATGCAAGTTCTTTCTCTCAATCTCATTATATTTTAGTGCACGCTCATAATCACTAACTTCAGCAACCATTGCATCAAATTCCTTTTCCATACCCTTAATATCAGCTTCTACCCCTTTTTTAAGACTCTCAAAGTGGTCTTTTAGAAGTTTAAAGAATGGCATGACCTCAGTTAAATAACATTCTTTCATTTGTTCAAAACCTCTTTCACCTTCAGTTATACCAGTGGGAGTGATCCTTTTCTTAAAAGTTTTCTCAAAATCAACAAATAGTTGGAATATAACGTATTGGCTAATTAATGTCTTGCTTTTAGTGGCAATTGTTCTAGGTACAAGATGCATAGGTGTATTAGGAGGATACACAGTTGCTCTAGGCATTTTCCGAAGGGGAGGGTTTGTTTCTACAATATTTTCAGCTTTCTGCTTATCTAAATCCATTTTCTAGAAGACTTGTTCGGGAGTCAACAAAGTCTGAGGCTTAAACTTGTTCAAGGAAATCCAGTTTTCCTTCTTGTAATCATGAGGAGAGAAGATTATGTTTTTCTCTTTGCATTTGGGATCATTTTGCTTCTTATTCATCTTTTCCCTAGTGATTTCATTTAATATCTTATCTTCCTCAGTGCACTCAACGCAACTAGGTTTCTGCCTAGGTTTAAGGACTTCATTACCATCATAAATTACCTTATGAGCATTTCTAGCCTTTTTAATTACCTCTGGATTTGGTTCCTCTATAAGGGGAACGCTATGCTTATCGCTTAGAACTCTATGCTTAGTGATCATGTGAGCAGTCTGAATGGTGTTTCCTTGTAAATACAACTTGTTTTCAAGTTTGTTTTTCAAAGTTTTCAGATTAGAAAAATCTCTCAAGAGTTTTGATTCCTTTGCATTAAATTCTTGCTTAAGCATTTTCACATTTTCTTGAAGTTCTTGTTTTTGCTTAGCTGTTTTAGAATGTTTTTCTTGCAAGGAATTTAATTCTTGTTTCAATACTTCTTCTCTAAACTTACTTTTTCTAATTACTGTACTCACTTGGACATCCATTTCCTGCTCACGAGTGGTCAACTCAAATTTTGCCCGTTGTTCATAAATAGCAACACGTTCCTTATAGGCATTTAGTTCAGAAATTATGGAATCATTAGGAGCACATGCAGTGTATTCATCAAAGACATAGTCATTGTTGACTGCAGAAGATGCATCACTTGGTACAATTTCACTTTCACTTTGTTTCACGTATTGATCGTATGGGACAATATTGATATTACCCATATTTTCAATATTTGATTCAAAAGTTTTAGTTGGTTGTACATTGTCATGCATCTGTTGCACATCAGCATCATCGTATAGTTTTAATACCTCAGAGATGAGTTTGTCCTTGGATGTGCCAGCTTGTGGTGAGGAAGAGATCTTGGGAGAAACCATTGGAGAGATGCTAGCCATAAAGATTGTGTGTGCAGTAGGTCCATCATCTACATCAGAGTCGTAAGCATCACAGTCAGCGACTTGAAAGGCATTCTGATGATTGTGACCTATCTCCTGAATAGGCTGCTCATCCACATCTTCATCATAGGTCTTTGCATTGCCCTCAGCAAGAAACAGCAATTCCTCTTCATCCAACGCAGCACCATTGTCCTGAGCTTGTGCCAGCAACATCTTATCTCTGAAGTAATCAGCATTCTGAGGACGCTTTGGAGATGTGCAGTTCCTTGCAATGTGTCCTTCACCACCACAGTTGTAGCATTTGATTGGCTTAGGTTGACCTTGGTTACCATTTCTTCCTCGATTCTGGTTTCCAACATAACCTCTCCCAGCTCCACCTCTTCCCTGATCATACTATCTTTCCTGAACTGGTTGCACCACGATCCTTCCATCTTTAACAGTGGCTTGATTATGTGGGTTAGATGCAGTTCGAAGGTTGTTGTTGGTTTGTGGGAGAGAATTCATGTTTTGACTAATGAGTAGAGCTAGTTGATTAACAATGTTATCCACGCGTGCATCAGCATCAGCTTGTTTGAACATAGGATCAGGAATGAGTTTGTGATTACCATTACCCAAGGGTATGACTTGTGATGCTTTGGTTGTGATTCCAATGTTTGAGTAGAAAGCTGTTGAGTCATTAGACGAACTTGTCTCTCCCTGGTTGGTTTTGAACTGATTGAGAATCAATTTTTCAAACATGGCATGTCTCTCATTCTGAAGGAGGAAGGCATAGAGTTGCTCATAGTTTGTGTTCTTCAATCCTTTAGTAAGCTTCACAGCGGTAACAAACTTGTGCCATTCGGGATTCATGTTGTTCACAAATTTTGAATTCAACTGAATGTTAGGCATAGTCATTCTGATGTTCCTCATGTCATTAACTAACTTATGAAATCTCACATAGTACTCATAGACACTCTCATTGGGTTTCATCTTGAAGTGCTCAAATTCGTCATAGAGTTGGGATTCTCTGTCTTCCATAGTTAGTTCTGAACCTGAGAGAAGCATCTTAACATTATCCCAAACTGCCTTTGCTTCAGTGTTATGATTGATCAGCTTGTAGATGTCTTTAGGAAGAC
This sequence comes from Chrysanthemum seticuspe, assembly GCA_019973895.1. NCBI lineage: Eukaryota > Viridiplantae > Streptophyta > Magnoliopsida > Asterales > Asteraceae > Chrysanthemum > Chrysanthemum seticuspe. The sequence continues at coordinate 134,967,550 of BPTQ01000005.1, read as the reverse complement.
CTTGAAGAACAATGTTTGAAGCCCTGATATCTGCATCAAATCTCTTTTTCTCCTTATCATCAAGCTCATCATACATCTTAGGTCTGTCCATTCCGTAAATAGGAGTACCATCTTCATTAGTATCAAGTATGTCTCTAGTCGTTTCAACTCGATATGGTCCTTCATCAATGGATTTTAGAATATTGACACCATTTTCCTTTCCAAGGCAATACAATCTGATTCGTTGAGCCCAAGAATCGTAGTCAGTTCTGTCAAGCATGGGTGGACGAGTATCTGATCCAGCTGCTTGTACATCCTCGGCAACTGTGGAGATGACAGTAGGGACATTGGTGGACATGTTATCAGATTATACGGGATTTTATAACTCAATGATTAAACCGGGAAATAGATTCTTTCACGGGATTTTACTAAATCAAGAGAAAACCGTAAACAATCACTCAAGTCGCTAGATGATAAAGCTCTAAGTCGCTAGAAACAAATCCACTAAGTCGCTACCAATTAATTCGCTAGACAGCCAAGTCGCTAGAATCCCAAGTCGCTAACAGAAAAACAAGTCGCTAAGTAGTAACTCGCTACAGACCAAGTCGCTAACCAAATTTTGGCAGCAATTCGCTACACAAGTCGCTAGAAACACAAGTCGCTAAAGAGCAACTCGCTACTGACCAAGTCGCTACCACAAGTCGCTACCCGTAGTGGAGAGTCCACTACTTGTCCTTTAACTCGCTAGCTCTAACTCGCTAGCTTTTAACACTGTAAGTCACTACAAATAATGAAGCAAGTCGCTATGAAGAAAGGTTATCCGTGAACTAACTCTCTACCATGAAAAACCATATAAACATCACTTTTCAATCCAAAAACAACCCAACCAAGATGATTCAAGCTTACCAAATGAAAACCTAAACACTTATGATGATTCTAAACACAAAAGTACCAACAAAATTCAAACTTTAACACAAGAAATCAACCAAATGATGCAAAAACCACTAAACTTTTTCAAACTCAAAAACCACCTAAAAACCACTATAAATCCAAAGATGTGCAAGATATGATCTAACCATGGCTCTTGATACCAATTGTAAGATATAACTTTTCACATACACATCAAACCATAACACAAGGTGGCGTATAAGATGGAATTCTAGAGAGAGAAAGTTAGAGGTTTAGGGAACTTAGTGAGAGAAAGTGAAAGATATTATTATGAGCTCCAACTCTCTACCTTGGGAGGTAGAGAGTATTTATAGTCTTACATAAACGCCACACTTTCGGCTGTGGATCAGGCATACAGTGGGTAAAGACCCGTCCGTCCTCCACGGTGTTACTTAACTAAATTACAACTTAACTTAAAAGAACTACGACTACGAGCTTTCTAACGATTACATATACTTGAGGTGACCGACTCTTTAATACCGGGAAATTCTAATTCCTAACAACCCCAACTTAGGTTGTTGTTTTAAATAACAGAATATTCTCTTGACAGCATTCAGGTGAGAGATCTTTGGTGAGACTTGATATCTTGCACATAGACAAACTGCAAACATGATATCAGGCCTTGATGCAGTGAGATACATAAGAGAGCCAATCATAGATCTGTATAACTTGACTTCAACAGGTTGTCCATCTTCATCTTTACCCAAAGAATTGATAGATTTAATTGGTGTAGTAACAGCCTTCATACCATCAAAATTAAACTTCTTAAGTATGTCTGTAACATACTTGTCTTGGCTAATGAAAATTCCTTCCTTGGATTGCTTAACCTGAAGTCCTAAAAAGAATGTTAACTCTCCCATTGAACTCATTTGAAACTCTTTCTGCATCAGCTGCTCAAACTCCTTAACCATAGACTGTTTGGTAGCCCCAAAGATAATATCATCAACATACACTTGAACTAACATAATATCCTTCTTGTCTCTTTTGATAAACAAAGTCTTGTCAATAGCTCCCCTTCTGTATCCATGTTTTAATAAGAATGTAGAGAGCCTCTCATACCAAGCTCGAGGTGCCTGATGAAGACCATATAGAGCCTTAACCACCTTATAGACTTTGTTTGGATGCTTAGGATCTTCAAAACCTGGAGGTTGTTTCACATACACCTCTTCTGTAATAGTGCCATAAAGAAATGCACTCTTGACATCCATCTGATAGACTTGAAAACCCATATAAGAAGCAAAAGCAAGAAAGATTCTAATAGCTTCAATCCTTGCCACAGGAGCAAATACTTCATCATAATCTACCCCTTCCTCCTGTCTATAACCCTGAGCAACTAACCTTGCCTTGTTCTTGATAACATTGCCTCTTTCATCTCTTTTAACTCTAAAGACCCATCTTGGTCCAATAACTCTCTTCCCATCTGGAAGATCACATAAAACCCAAACCTCTTGAAGTTTAAATTGAAGAAGTTCTTCCTGCATAGCTTCAACCCAGCTTTCTTTAGTCAAAGCTTGAGCAATATTCTTTGGTTCCTCTTGAGAGATGAAACAAGTAAATAAGCAGGTTTGATGGTCCTTATGATTTAGCCTGTTTTGTTTATACACAAAGCTAAGTAAAGCATTATGAGGCTTTGTGAAACCCTTAGCTTTGTGTCTTGTCATAACTCCAGAAGTAGAAGGACCAATGATTTGATCAGTTGGATGATTCTTATGAATTCGTAAGATTGGAGACTGTGGAACTTCATATGTATCATCTAAGTTAGTATAATCAGCACCTTCATTGGAATTTGTGAAAATACCTTCATCTTCAAGCTCATCATCAGTTTCTTCTAACTCAGGCATGGTAGGATCATCCAAATCATCTAAAGTACTGTCAACTGGTGCATCAGTACTTTGGTTGAAAGTACTGTCCAAAGTACTGTAAGAGTACTCTGCAGTCTTATTCTTCTTCTTTGCCTCTTCATAAGCTCTCCTTTGTTCATCAGTGTAAGAATGTGCTAATACATCTTGAAGAAGCATCTGATTAAGTTCCTCTTGAATAGAGTGATCCTCAACAGATAATGAGGATTGTGGTGCAACAGTACTTTGATTTGGAGAATCAGTACTTTGCTTAGGAACATCAGTACTGTATTTTGGACTCATAGGATCTTTATCAGGAACAGCATCAGGTCTAATAAGAATATCATGAACAACATACTGAATATCTTCTTCAGTGTGCAAAGGTTGATTTTCTTCTCTAACAGGAACATAATTCATTGAAGGAGATAAAATCTCAAGATCAAACATCCAATCAGGACCTTTACCTTTCTCATTGTCTTGATCTTCTAAGAACTCAACATGAAGACAATCTTGAATCTTCTTAGTAACTCTGTTGTATACTCTAAAGCCTTTACTGTTAGTGCAATATCCCAATAAGTAACCTTCTTCAGACTTGCCATCAAATTTCCCCAGATTATCAATGGTGTTCAAAATAGTGAGAGGGCATCCAAAAGGCTTCATAAAACGAATGTTGGGTTTATTGCCCATCAGTAGTTCATAGGGTGTCTTCATCTGTGGTTTTGTGACAGAAACCCTGTTGAGTACATAGCATGCAGTACTTACAGCTTCTGCCCAAAATTGAATAGGGAGATGAGAATCTGCTAACATGGTCCTTGCTGCTTCAATCAAGGTCCTATTCTTCCTCTCTGCAACACCATTTTGCTGTGGTGTTCTAGCAATACTAAACTCCCTCTTTATGCCTTTATTAGCACAAAAGTCATCCATAGGCTTGTTCTTGAATTCAGTTCCATTGTCACATCTAATACCTCTAACCTTGAGTCTTAATTGGTTTTCAAGTGCTATTATAAGAGTTTGAATAGCATCAAAGGTATCATCTTTAAAGCCCAAAAAGAAAACCCAACTAAATCTAATACAATCATCAGTAACAACCAAACAGTACTTCTTCTTATTTAAACTTGCCACAGAGACAGGTCCAAATAAATCCATGTGTAATAGCTCCAATGGTTCTCTAATATTTCTTTCATCAAGCTTCTTACAGGAAGCTTTGTGTTGTTTACCGTTCTTGCATGCCAAACATGATTGATCATTCTTGTAAGTCTTTGAAGGTAAACCTCTAACTAAATTGCCTTTGACCAGTTTGTTGATGTTCTTGAAATTCACATGGCCCAATCTTCTATGCCATTGATGTGCCTCTTCAGATGTTGCTTTAGCCACCAAGCATGTGGCTCTTCCATAAGAATGTAGACTCTTCATGTCTAAACTGTACACATCATTTGTCCTTGGTACTCTAAGTACTACCAAGTCATCATCAACAGGTTTGAAGTCAGAAGAAAGAATGAGACATTCTGTGTCAGTGAACAACACAGGATGCTTTTTATCACAAATTTGAGAGACTGACAACAAGTTAAACTTTAGCTCCTTCACATATCTGACATTCTCAAAATCGATTCTCCCAGCTTTAATTGTTCCTTTACCAGTAATCCTTCCTCCATTGGGATCATTCCCAAATGCAACTTTTCCTCCACTAATATTTCTAAAATCAGACAGGATCTCTTTATCGCCTGTCATACTTCCAGAGCAACCACTATCCACAATAAGATGATCTTTAAGCTCCTCTTCTGGATTGCCCTGCACACAAAGAAAAGAGTTAGAAACTTTTAGGAACCCAAGCCATTACTGACTTGTGTTCCCCTTGAGAAGTTACAAACTCAAATTCTTTGAGTATGTAATTCTCACTATCTCTCAACTGATGATCCAAAATTATCTTTCGATGTTTATCATGTGGATTTTCAAAATTTTCTGGTTTTTCAACATAAATTTCTTTCACCAGATTATTAGCTTTTTCTTTTGACACAAAAACATCTGATTCACTTTTTGTTGAACGTACTGTATGTCTCTCAGCAGTACTGTCCCTTTTAATCCATTCAGTTTTAACAGGTGGTTCTTGTGATCTAGATCCCCTATATGAATTGTGATACCTTCTAGGTTGATAGTGAGATCTCCTAGAATTTCTATCCCAAGTTTGGTTTTCAGTATCTTGTCTCTGAGCAGTACTTTGGAAAGTACTGTGAGATACTGAAGGTCTTCTCTGATGTGGGTATCTATGATCTGGTGTGAAGTTTCTGTGATTAACCCTATTAGAATTAGTCCAAACTGGTTTGTGCTCTCTAGGTTTCTGATTGTTAGACTTATTCCTTGAAAACTTGCTTAGATATTCTGAGTGTTTGTCACAATCTTTGATTAAGTGAGTGGGACTATAACACACAAAACACAGTTTTTGACCCATATGACCAAAGTGATTTCTTCTATGTCTATGCCCAAAATTGTTTTGCCTTCTTGAGGACTGATAAAATTTGTTTTGACCAAAATTATCCCAAAAAGGTTTAGCAGTACTGTTTTGAAAAGGTTTTGCAGAAGGTACTGCTTGTTGAGCAGTACTTTGATTTAAAGGTACTGCTGGATTTTGAACATTGTTTTCAACAGTTTCTTTGGTTTTCTCAGACCTAGATTGAGCAACAAGCTTCTTCCTAAACTCTAGACTATCTACTCCATAACGAGAAACATCAGGCCTAGAGGGGTGATGACTAATGGGATGAGGAACAGCATGATAACCATTGTCTTTCTTATATTCAGGAGGTGGTTCACTTACTGAGCCATCATTACTAGATGAATCTACATAGTTAATGAGCTCATCATCACTAGTGGTTATGTCCTCAAAAACACCATCATCCTGATTACTAGGTTGGTTTTCATCTATTTTACTAAAGTCCATTCCAAATCCTAAGCCTGTTCTAATGTAAGCCCTTCTCTGTTTTTCAACATACTCAACATGAGACAAGCCAGACTCTCCCCAAGCAGCAAACTTAGCTAACAAATCATCTCTTTCCTTAGTTAATTTCTCAATTTCAGCAATTTTACAGTTTAGTTTCCATTCACTAAGTTTTAACTGGTAATCCTGTTGTTCATACTTTTCAGCCCAAGCCATTTCATTATTTTCATGTGTTATGATTTTAGCTTCTATAGACTCTAAAGTGATTTGGTAACCTGCTACCTCAGACCTAGCCCTAATACAATTATCTCTTTCAATCACATAACTGTTAAGCAATTTTTGATAGAACTCATAACAGTTTGAGCATACCTCAGAGATAGGAGACTGAGTTGGTGAAGTAGCCACCATAGCAAGAAGAACAGGATCATCTTCACTTTCTTTGCTCCAATCAAATCCTCCAAAGCCATCATCAGTTTCCAAAACAGCATGTTCAGATTCTTCATCAAAAGCAGTGCTCCAGTCCAATGCTTCCATTGTGTCTTCAACTGCATCTTCCACTGCTACCATACAGTAAGTCACCGGTTCATCATCAAACTCTTCACTCCAGTCAACCTCTGATAAATTCTCTTGAGCAACCAAAGCCTTTGTTTCAGTTACTGGAATTTCCTTGAGCTCAAGTTTAGGCTTCTCAGATGTCCTGTTTGCTTGATACTTAGCAAACCTGCACTCCCTTGCAAAGTGACCAGTCTTTTGACAATTGAAGCATTCAATTTTAGATTTGTCAAAAGTTATTCCTTGTTTTGGTTTGAAATCAATATTTTTGCCTGTCTTCTTCATGTACTTTTTGATCCTTGCAGTGATCAAAGCAACTTGCCACCTGATATCAATTTCTTCAAGTGCATCTTCTTCAATCTGTGCTAGATCCTCTTCATAAGTGACAGGTAAGCTTGCTTGTTGTGCAAAGAAGGAGCACTCAACTTCATCTGAGTTCAAAGTAGTAGATGGTGGGGCCTGCTGAGCATATGATGGGGGATTGTAAACAGCAGTACTTTGAGAAACAGTACTTTGAGGAGAAGCAGTACTTTTGTAAGTACTGCTCTTCTTTTCAGATGATAGAAAAGCAATACTGTGGGATTTGGAACTGGGTTGACCACTCATCTCATGTTCATACACCTTCAGTTGATGATAAAGATCATCAAAGTCCATAACATCCAATCCTTGTTGTCCTCTGATCATAGTAGCAATCACATGCCATGAAGATGGCAAACTTCTTAGAAACTTCAAATTAGCATCCTCAACTGATACTTGAGCCTTGTATAATTCCAACATGTTGAGGAGATTCTGAAACCTATCATATGCAGCATCAAGACTCTCTCTTTCTCCTACTGTGAATGTTTCAAACTGTTGTTTCAGCAAGTTTCTGTGCATCTTCTTAGAGGCTTCATTCCCTCCAAATCTGGTCTTGAGAGCAGCCCAGAGCTGCTTGGCATCTTTAGCATCATGAAACTTGAGAAGATGTCCATCTGGAATGGCAGACAAGAGAATATTTAGAGCCTTCTCTTGATTCCTTATAGTTGCTTGTGGTAAAACTGCCTTTGGTGCTAAAGGTTGTCCAGCAACTTGAATGGGTTCTTGAGGAACTTCATTCCCATTCACAATTACATTCCACAGAGCATGGTCTGTAATGGCAATATACTGCCTCATCTTCATGCACCAGAGATCATATTCTCCCTTCTTGATAATTGGAATTCTGAGTGAGGTGATTGAGGGTTGTGGAACAGCTTCAGTCGACATCTTGAATATTGTAGGGTTTCTTCCTAGTCAGAGTTTCCACACAAGCTCTGATACCACTTATTGGATCGATATACTTTAATCAAACTAACTTAACTAGCTTGTTAAGGTTTAATAACCTCGGATAAATCCTAAGTTATTAACAAAGAAACACTGAGCAATCTTTATTAAGTACGCGGAATTTACTTAACAAAGCTAAGAAGAATAACTTTATTATTAACTCTAAATCTGCTTATTATGCAGATACTCTAATACAACTCTAAGATAATCGAACTTTTCTCTAAACTCTAAATCGTAAACTCTAAAACTCTTTTTCTGAAATCGTACATCTAATGCCAATCTAGGAAGTCCTTTTATAGGCTCAAGGATATCCTAGTCGGTTTACAATTGATAACCTTGTACGACAAGTAATCTAAACATGGAATACAATACTTTCCATAAACGAATATAACAGTTTGTTTGTTCTAGCAGTACTTTGACTTCTCCTTGCAGTACTTTGACTTTGTCTTTAGCAGTACTTTGACTATTTGACTTCTTCCAGTTCTTTGCAGCTTACAGTACTTTCATATCTTCAGTACTTTCATATCTTCAGCACTTTCATATCCCAACAGAGGTTTGTTGAAGTGGGGGGAACAAGGATGAGTGAAGTTGAGGAGGGGGGATGGGAGCTCTGGATTTGCAGAAGCAGTTGGTGAAGAAGAGGACTTTTGGCGCGCTGGGTTTATTTGACCAGATATTGACCAAGGTTTAATAATAAAGGGCAGGGTCAAATACAAAGGGAAAGGTCCAATTGGTTAATATGGCAGGGGGTCCAAATTGGTTTGACAGGGGTCCAAGGGTTTATAAAGGGTTAATAACACAAGGACTTATGTTGCCAATTCTGAAAATTGAGGGACCAGTTCTGCCAATTTTCAAAGTTGCTCTAAAGGACCAAAAGTGACAAGCTTCCATACTACAAGGACCAAACTTGACATTTTCCAATTTTCAAGGACCATTTCTGCCAAATTTCAAACTTGAAGGACTAATTTTGTAATTTCTCAAAATTTTTGATATTTTTCACCAAAGGACTAATTTTGACAAGTTATGATTTAAAAAGGACCTTTGGTGATTTTTACTTTTGAAATTAGGACTCAGGGACTATTTCTGACAATTTTAGAAACTTGGGGGACTGAAACTGCCAATTATGCAAACTTTGCTCATTTTTCATCTGATTTTAAACATTTTGCATCTGAAACATATAAAATGCAATTTTGGAATATTTTTAGTATTTTGATGCATTTCTGAGCATTTTTAAACGTTTTGCAGTTCAGATTGACCCAAAAATGATGAGTATTTACACACTCATCAATCCCCCACACTAAACTATTGCTAGTCCCTAGCAATCTTTTGAGAAAAACTTAATGGATTTGAATCTCTTTACCAAAAGCCATTACTTCTGGAGTAGCCAAATGTTTCAGTTCAAGTAAGAACTATGGTACACCGATAACCATGTGATTTTGAGCAAACCACCAGCTTTCAACGGTTTTGATTTGTCTTTACCAGAAGCCGTTTGCTTCTGGACTAGCCAACTCTTAGATAAATTATCAATATTATCTTTGGTGAGCTGATTACCAATTATGGTTTTTCCACTGCCTTTACCACAAGCCATAAACTTGCGGGCTAGCCAACTCTTCACTTTTTAGGATATGGTGAGCTGAAAACCATACAATTTTGGGCAAATTGCAAGCCGTCAACGGATTTGAGATATCTTTACCAAGAGCCGTTTGCTCCTGGATTAGCCAATCCTTTAGTTTATTAGACATGGCGGACTGATAACCAAATGAGTAAGTGCAAAACACTTACTCCAAAAAAAAAATTTTGGCCAAAAACGGGGGAATTGGGTGGATAATACATGATAAAATTCGTGAGAATTCCCCCCCACACTTAGAAATGAATATTGCCCTCAATATTCAAAGTACCGGCGGTTATGCCGAAACAAAGAACGTAAAAGGGAAATATTACGGCCGTTATTATGAAAGAGATTTTTTTTTTTTTTTTTTAGAAAAGATTTTCTATACAACAGCATGGGGCAACTCCCCCACACTAGGGTGGTAGAAAGGGGTAAGAAGACAGAAATATGGGTGAAAACCCATATAGTGTGTGCTACTGTTTTTGATTACCGAGTCGCTAGCTTGACTCGACCCCGCAATAATTTGTTCATGGGGAAGTAAGTGGAAGAGACAATCTCCATCGGACTTTCATTCAAGATGTTTGGACAAACATTTGAAGCACGTGAAAGTTCCACACCGATGAGATAAAGAGAGACAGACCCGGCTCACAGATGATAAATGAAAATGCTGGGGTCAAAGATAGTGTCCTCACTCCCGAAGGAGTGAAGAAGAGAGGAAGTCACATCATATGTGAGGAATGGAAGAAAGATGTTTATAACAATTAGGATCCATTCGTCATCCTCAAATGTAGACATATCGGGAGGAAGGGTGAGGGTAGTATCATCAATAAGCAAACTCTTATGATAGAGTACACCTTCCTCCAAGTCAATATCATCCTTAAGATCAAAATAGAAATGATCATATTCCGGAGGAGATATGTCATGAGAGAGTTCACCGGAGAACTCTTCATGAAGAGAATCATTGGAAAAAGCCTCAAGCTCAAGAGATGTTTCGGGCTTGTCCAATGTAGAGTCACTATCCTCTACGGGGATAGGAGCTGAAGCTGGATTAGCATAAAATGATTTGATCTTAGAAATGAGGAGATGTACATTGAACAATTTTTCACGAAGTATCTCATCCTCAATTTCCAGATCATCAGAATCTCTCACTTCCTCTAAGCTAACTAGCTCAGAAGGTAGCTCCTCGACATAATCGATGCCTCCATAGGATAAAGAATCATCAAACGAAGTACAATCGTTGTCAGAATCGGAGAACATATCAACATGATCATTTGGAATGTCAAGAGGAGGGTAAGAATCATCATCAAGAGGCTTATCACACATATTACCGGAGATAACCTCGGACTCACTTGGGATTGGGACAAGGCTCTCAACACTAGACGATTCCATTTCTGGAATAGTGCTAAGAGGC